>DWAJ01000200.1:0-41887 GCA_018238005.1 Eurema mandarina
TATTTAGTAGTGTTATAAACTCGATTACATAATAGACGTCAGATAAATTATAATGCTGTTCTATCGTTTCGTGTGGGAGTAATTGTATTGTTTAAATCAAGTTGTTGTCGGTAGATGGTAATTTGCGATATTTATTGGATAATGTTTTATTTAGATGTGTGTATGGAAATGTTGGTGCAAATGTATTACTACCTTAGTTTCTGTTTCAAGGACAATTCGGGATAAAAAGTAGGCTTAGTAATTAGAAAGTAGGCTTCACTACGTACTTGTTCGATTTTAGGCAAATTCATTCAGTACTTTTGCGTGAAAGAGTAAGAGTAACAAACATCCATTCGCTCTGAAGAATTTTCGTATTTTAATATGTAGAAGTAAGGATTTAATACAGTAGAATACATAGATGTTTATTTAATTTTTATGAAATGATTCAATAATCTTTAAAAGTGTATAGATTTTATCCAAGCGACGCGCAAACTGTGACTGTTTTCTTCTAACTATTCTTATTAGACAATACAGGTTACGATTTTCCTAACCCTAAGAAATACACATTACAATTTTGCTGCAACTTCGGCTGGACTTTCCAAGAAAGGCTAGCCAAGATTGTATTTAGTATTTGTTATATAATTAGCCCGCTGTAAACACTGAGTGCATCCCTAACTTCCCAACATCAATATTCAACTGGAGCGTTTATTATCATATCTCATTATACGAGTTAGTGCTTGTACAGGCTTGGGTAGAAGCCCCTTCTTAGGTTATGACCTCACAAGTAAGTACTAAATTTCGCTCTTAGACCATCGAGTTATTATAAGCTCTGTGATTGGGGTTTAAAGTCCATTTTGATCTGATGATATGCCGATGTAAAGTCGAGATTTAGTTTCGAAATGCAATTTGGAAATGAGATCCGGAGGGTAGCCGTTACCCTTGGGTGGGGGTGGGAGACTTACCACTATTATTTATAAGGGTAGGGTCAGTCGACGGATAGTCGGCTAGCTATTATATTGCCTCCTGGACGAACTGGTAATGTTAATAAGTTTATTTGTAAATAGCTTTGTATCAATAATTAATCTGTTTTCACGTGGACCGTGAAATGAGAAAGCGATCTGCTTATCTTTGCATTGTTATGAATTCAATTAAAGATTTATTTTAATCGAGAATTACGAACAATGATAACCGCTTTTAGACTAACAAACATTAATATATATGTTTAATATAAAATATTACGAAATTTAATTGGATATGAAAATAAATTAGTTCTGTAGATATAACAATGAGCAATTACATTCAAGTGGCTTTGTTTTAACAATATTAATTTCACGCCTATCTAATTACGGAAGTCAAAACCTCATTAAAACTGTTTCCGTTGTCTTCTTCTTAAATTAAATTCGAAACAACAAACAATTATAGTGCTTTAAAGTAGTAGATATTTTAGAAAATAATAAAGCAATAACTAAAACCAAAAAAGTGGTTTTATTTTTAATTAATAAATTGGTACCATATCGATTCTACAACCAGCGTAATAGGATTATATAAAAATATAAATTATAACAATAGCACTATTCAAAATAAAAAAGGATAAGAAAAAAAAAATTAAATTTAAATTTATTTATTTTATATAATTTTAGTATCGCATCTTAAATCAGCGCAATGCAGTTTATAATTCAATATTACCTTAACATTTTTACTCCTTACCAAAAACCTATTCAGCTATAAAATAAGTTCTAGTATAACAATTACCTACGAGAATTTATCGTGCCGCAAGCGATCGTGGAAACAAAAACGAGATAGTGTTCACAAGTTATATCTACTTAAGTTACATGTTTAAAATAAGTAAGTGCCTCACAATTTACATAAATATATTGCTCTTAACCTTGTACGGCTCTCAATTTAATGGCCGTTAATAGCTTCTTTGTTTGTATGTATGTCGGTGTGTTTATTGGCAACCTAATTAACAGGTTTTTATGGTACTCGAACTAGTCTAGCTGTTTTTTATTTAAGCGTTTTATTAGTATGTACGTACTTGGTATAAATTAAGGAGGGTAATAAGTGATTAACTTTTGTATTAATTTACTCTAGGTAAATATACAATTATTAACTTGAATATGTAGATTTTGTACTAGAAGTTAGTCTTGTTAAAGAAAAAAGATAATAGCGTTTTCCCTTTTATTCATTTTACTTTAAATCAATCTGTGAAGAATTTGATCATGTCGGGCTCCAGTGAGGAGGAAGGATGATGTAACCTACCTCTGAACCAAAGGGAATCTTGACCAGTCGAACCACTGACTGCCCTGCCCTTGGGCTAACTAAGCTAACGTCAGGTTAAAACTGAAGAATACAAATGTTTTGCTTACGAACTAAGCTTTGATACTTACTGTATAAACATTAAAAATACATGTTGTTTTACAGCCGTTTAATAGAAATATAAATGATAATCTATACCTACTTATAACTGCGATAGTATTTTTTCAAAACCTAATACCATAAATAAATATTGAATTTCATTGAAACTAAAATATATAGTATACAGATATAGTATACGTATATATGAGTTACCTTTCAACGGCATATTTATTAAAAATAAATGACACAATAATCTTTCGTGAAGTTACTTTATGTTATAAAGAAACATTTGAAATGCTTAATAATGTCTATATTAATTTATTTACGTGGTCATTCTTTTTATTTTTACAAAGCATATAATATGTAGATAAATATTATAATTGTACATAAAACAAAATCAGGGTAGTGAGATTGTAATACGAGAACACATATACCGGTAATATTATTTATTTTATAAGTGAAATGGAAACTAAAATACTGAAAGAGTTGCACGCTATGTACCTAACCAAATTGAGAGCTATTTTAGACTTAAATTGGTAAGTATACCCTATACACTTACATTTAGAACAAGAAATGTTTATTAGACGCTAAAAAATGTCTCAAACACGTGCCAATGTTTAAACATCATATAAAAATATCAATACCAATAATCACATGGCGATTATTAATATTGTCCGAGCTTATAGATATTGAAAAGAGTTGACATTTGTGTAGGTCGATACGTAACGCCAGCGATAGTTCCGAAGGGGGTTAATTAATAATAACGGCGTATGGGTGATTAATGAAACTGTACCCTTCCTAATTTATAGTTGGACTTAGCTCCCCACCCCGGCCCAAAGCAAACTAAATATCCGATACCTCGCTACGGACTGACGACGGAATTGTTTTGATACTTGTCATTATAATCTCACTTATTTTACTTGAAAGTATACTATAGCACATACTATGCTATTATATTATTAAAAAGGATTTTAAGGTGTTTTTTTATATGAAAAAATTATTAGGCTATAAAGGTTTGTAATAGATATAACATACATTGTGAGATTGTTAGTCCTTACTTTCTTTTAACTTACTGATTATAAAATGACAGGCAATTAACTAGCTTACTATGAAATTTATGGCTGGATAATCAACGCCGGTTCTTCTCGCCGGGTTAGTTCCCGAACCGGTGGTAGGCAACATGTAGACTTTCTGAAGGTATTTGTTTTTCAAATTTACTCAGAAATAAACATTTTTGATTTGATTTGATTTGATTCAACAAAAATGAAAATATTCAACCCTCCCCCTGAAGAAAACTCGTTTTTTTTTTCACCTTAATAGCTATATACGAATAAACCATGGCACTCACAAGAATGTGTTTACCTACATAGTATATAACAAAGTAGCTTTCTCTATCCCTATATATGCTTAAATCTTTGAAACTATACAACCGATTTTCATGCAGTTTTTTTAATAGATAGAATGATTCTAGAGTATTGTTTATATCATGTTATAATATATTCTAGCGAAGCCGGAGCTGGTCGCTAGTTCTCAATATAAATTTCATATTACGAGTATTAACCTTAATTTTTAGTATCAAATCACGCCGATCGCAGCACATTATTATGAAGACAAGTACGAGCAGTGTATTCGGACTTTGAAAATCTAATTACGTAGCCAGTACCCTTACCTCGATCGCTCCTTCGCGCCACCCCCCCGCCCCCCGACCTCTCCGCCCGCTGTTGTATTCCACTTAATAATTTCAGTTAGAACAAACAAAATATGGCTTATTAAATTCAGCTTGTTTGTCTTTGTGGTCGGTAAGTAGTTATTTCTATTGTAATCATATTGGGAATATTCGATCAGGTTAGAATCATTTGTCATTGTTAGTCGTAATGCGGACGTGTATTATTATACTTATTTGAAGCCCACGTCGAAATGAGAACTTTAACTTTATGTTCTGTCATTTTGATTTTAAAGTTTGATGTTAAAGAAGATAATATTATAGTTTTATTAAAGTTCGTGTGCTTCAATGAATGAGTGTAGGGCGTCACACAAAACAAATGTAGCCTGTTAATTGTACAACTTTATTGGAATAACAAACGTTACATCTTTATCGATCCTTATCTAACAGTTCTAATTACAACGTATGAAGCTATTACAAATTGTATAACACATGATATACGATACATTAAGCAACAGTTATAAGTTTATTAAAACGTATGACTAGAATTCGTGTATAATTTTTCATTACCGATAACCTATGTGTCACTGTGCAGTAACAGTAAATAACAAATTCAATTCAACGGCACATTCCAACCCATCATTATTCTATTAAAAAATAATCGTTGGCAGTTAAAAAGTTGAATAAAATCGCAATTAACATCGCAGTTATTAAGTAACACGTAATAAAATTCAATATTCCGATGTTATCGGTCGCGCGCCGGTCGCAAGCGGAGACGGCCAAGTTTGTCCAACCGTTCGAATTATACATGGTGTATTAATACACTGTTCAACTCTATTGCTAGTGAAGTTTTAATTCGATAACCCGCCGTCTCCCGCCGCCCAGCGATAATGTATTTATGGACGATACCGCGTACCTAATGAGCGTTCATATGCCTCTTTATGTGGCCCTGACTTGTAAGGTAGTTAGGAGCTTTTAACGGGCCGGTTATGATCAACTTAGCTGGCCAAAGGAAATGTGGCCTGTGATGTTCTTAGTTAACGTGCTTTGCTCGGATGCAGTCTTCGATTTTTCTAGAACGAGGTTACGGGGTAGTTTATCCTTTAATTGATATATATTCTACAATATACATACTATCGATTCGTACACTTACTAATACATAAAAGGCGTTTTCGAATCTTGCATTATTTAACTAGATACATATACGACCTTATATGAAGTTGATTTCTAAAAATTTTTTCGTTTTCTAAATTTAGTCAGTACAGTAACATTTGAAGTTGTATGTTGCCTAACTTGATGTTATTGATACGATTGATATATACATATAGAAATAACTTCAGAAATATTTTTAAGTAAATATTAAGTATTCGGCTTAAACTTCAATTATCTCGTCCTTTAAAGAATTGTAGACATACCATCTCTTAAATCTTAGGACTTATGTATAAAATTACATATATCGCTCAAGACGGGACCTGCAAATGATTCCAAAGGTTGACCGTTCGTTAAAACAAGACTGAAATAAATTACTATAAGATTAATAGTCTGTAGGCGCTCCGAGCTAGCCCTCTATGAGACTTTTATCTACCACGAATCACTTACGTGTACCTTATTGATTTTAGGATATTAAATCAGTATAGCTATAAAAATAAAATATATGAAAAATTTTTTTTAATCATTACCTTGACACCTATTTTATAAATTAGACAAGAAAGGTGGTTTGCTTGATGTTTATCGACTACCTTATATCCGTGACAAAATTCAAGAAAATTATACTAATTATATATTAATTCATAAGCTACTTTGCTGAAAGTAAATATACGCGAAAAGCGATTTAGGCTTCTAGTTATATTAACAAGTTATAAGGGGCCAATAAAGGCCTGAAAAGCATCTAAATTCTAAAACATAATGGTTTAACCTGGCATCTTGTTCGCTCGACTGTAAAATACAGCAGACTGAAGAACCCCATATATATAAGTCGACAACACATTCGTGACCTTCGTGTTTACTTACGATCAGGTCCATAAAGAAATAGGATAAATACATATAAAAAGCTACGTGTTTTAATAAGCACATACTTATGTCAGACATTCAGTACGTTACTCACATAAGGCTATCGAGTCCAGGTATTGACAAATATACTTAAGTATTTAAAATGAATTTTAATTATAATAATGATTAAAGGCATAAGCAGCACGACGAGCTGACCTCCCTCTCACACCCTTTATCGTCTTGAGCTCGACCCGAGAAATTTGGATACGACACTACTGTTATAACGCATCTATAATATTGGGGTACCTTCTTAAATTGGTTGCATTTTTGACTTAAATAAAGTCAAATTCAGATGGTTGTTGAAGGCGACATAATAATTTGAATGGTCATAGTTCATTAGTAATGTAAAGAACTATATAGTTTGTGTATATTTATTTTCTATTTCATGTAAAATGCTTATAAATTGGAAATTCGTAAAAAAACCTTTAAATTTATGGGATAAGTCTGGTATTTTTAATGTTGTTTGTTTTCAAACATACAAGTTTTAGAAAAATCAACGCGACCGGCGGACACAAGTATTCTTGAGGTAAAAGACTTTTTCAAATTGAAGGTAAGTATGGTAATAATTAATGGACTCTTTTATTATAATAGATCAATGTTATCGGTGCAGTTTTAATGACCTGCACTTAGTATACTTATAAATTTTTATAAATGGAAAAATTCTCATTCGATATACATATTCTTGGGAAAAGGATCATGCTTTGTCATTTTGTCGGACTTCTACTAACCAAAACCAAACTGGGATCCGTCTTACCGTAGCGTTTACGTGATAATATACGTATCACGGGCACATTAGCAGAATCTTTTAAATTGATTAAAAAAGAACTGGTACAAAAATAATACACACGAATATATCTATTGAGCAATATATCACTTACAAGAGAAATACCTAATACAGTCAATTTGGATAGTAGGATACTTATTACTTACAATATAATATAGTGTTTTAACGCATTAGTAAGTGTTGAGATTATATAGATATTCCGATCGCCACATCCAAAGCAATGTAACAATTCGTGTATCCCACTTGGCTGTCTCCCTCGGCCTCCTCAGTACGTCTTGAAGCAACTTCCTATAATTAATTACACTCATTATCATTATTGTTCGGAAGGCAGTTTTGCTTCTATAATGAATTGTTCGCCTCCATCATTAATTAGTTTATTATAATAAGGAGCGGAACTCCGTTCGGAGATTAATCAACTTTTATCTGATTGCATTCGCTTTGAATATTTGCTGGATAAAGGAGTTTCTACTGAACTTCTTTGAATGTTATTTATAGACAGCGTTTAATGGGACTAAAAGAGGCCTGTGGACTTTAGGCGAATGTACAATTAGTTTTAGAGTTTATTTATTGACTAGCTGTTGCTCGCGACTTCGTCCCCGTCGGATCTATTTCTATTATTATGTTATAGTGAGTCAATCTAAGAAGATAGACATATACTGTCGCGGACTTTTTTTTAGATCATTTAAAGAGGAATAATTCTTTAATACATATTATTTTTGTATCTTGAACCGTTTTCGCAGTGCACGCAAAGGAAGCCCTCAAAGATGAACAATTTTCCCCGTTTTTTCCATATTTTCCATTATATCTTCGCTCCTATTAGTCGCAACGTGATGTTATGTAGCCTAAAGACTTCCTCGATAAATGGTCAATTCAAGGAATTTTTCAATTCACACCAGTAGATCCTAAGATTAGCGCGTTCAAACAAACAAACAAACAAACTCTTCAGCTTTATATATTAGTATAGATTGTACCTAATCCAAATGTAACTATTATGATTAGTATTTTCTATACAATGTTTACGTTGTACCATCGTTGTAGTTACCAATAGGGAATAATTTGGAAATTCAAAAATGTTTCTTAAATACGGTAATTATAAGACAGAATATTTAAAACTCTTATGGGACTTCACACTTGGTGGGAGACAGTAGAATAAAAAAAATGTTTCCTTTAAACTTTAAGAAAAGGTATAGTGTCCCTTCCTGAGATAATTACGTGATAAAGTAACCCATAACGTGTCAATTCAGGATATAATCTATCTATGTCAAACTTCAACAAAAACCATTCAGTAGTTTTTGTAAAAGACATTACGTTCTTTCTTTGGCAATAATCTAAATATATAAAAGGAGAAACTGACTGACTGATATATCAACGCACAACCTAAACGGCTAAACGTAGGCACTTGAAATTTCGAAGGGACGTAGCTTAGGTACCGTAGAGGTGCACTAAGAAAGGAATTCCCAAAATTCCCGTGGGAATGGGAATTAGCGGTAAATCCTTTTGTATAAAAAATCTAAACCGCTTAAGTTAGACGCTTGAAATTTGGCATGGTACCTTAGAAAACTTAAGGTTATTTGCAACAGGATATTGCAATTCAATGGGAACGGTAGAAAGCGGGAAAAACATTTGTATGAAAAATCTAGGAAAAAATGATTATAAGGTAGGGGTCAAAGTTTCTATGAAAGTCCACGCGGACGGAGTCGCGGAAAACAGCTAGTATTATTATAAATACAAAATATTACTTACTTATGGTAACGTATATCTACGTACCAGGAACCCTATCCAAAAACCAGTTACTAATCAAAATGGAACAAAATGGAGACTTCATCTATCTAATTCCAACTTCGCAAATCAATGTAACTTCTAAAACAAATTCTAGCTAGAATAAATAGGGAACAGAATAAGCTATCTATTACACCTGTACCAGATAAGTTCATTTTTAGAAGCGAGCTATCCTATATATGAGCTGATCGGAGACCGAATACGTATTACGTGTAATGATAGCGACCAAGACGTTATAGGAAGAGGGTATCTATATATTATAATAATTACTTAGGTAAGTTTAAGTTTGTTTGAAAGAGCCGTTTCGTTATGATGGTCTTTAGTAAAATAGTTATTATTAAGACAAGTACCTACTAGTTGATAAGTAATACTTAGAGATTTCGGTATTGGTGTTAAAGTCTGAAGGCTCAAACCATTTAGAAAGTTTGGTTTAAAAGGAAATAGTAATAATATGTTTTTACAAAAGCTGGTAAGTTGGTATGTTGATCTATTTATTGTTCATTTTTCACAAAGGTAATAAAAAACTAACAATGGATGAAGAAGCCAATTTTATCTCCGCCGGACTTTTAAAACACCCCTTTTTCCCATACACTCGTATACTGACTCCTTATAATGATATCCTTAGCATACAGATATTTTATTTTAGTTAGTATAACATGTACTGATTGCGCAGAGAACACGTAATGAGATACTCAATCAATTATTAACCAAACGGCAACTTTCGGCCGCGCCAAGTCGGGCGGATATAAAGTTGTGACGTCATTTAGATATTTACGTGCTACCTACTTACGACCGACATTTGACCTGAATTAGGGATTTTGTATTAGGAAATGTTTTATGACGTATTTGTAGTATATTTTTATATAGCATTAATTTAATTTGTTAGCAAATTTTGTAGCATTACTACATATTAACATAACTCTCGTACTGTACTGGAATTAAAGGCTTTTTTATTTTTTATTTTATTTTATTTAGTATTATAGACAAAACTGCCATGGAAACGAATTGTATTATAAATTCGATAGAAATATATATTTATTAGAGATTTGCTGAATAAGAAATAATTTGGGGATACACGAAAATCTAATAATAAAATATAATATACCTATAAAAGTTTGAGAAATAAACTGCGCATTCTGCAACTTCTTGATGAAAGCAGGAAAGAATTATAATATGACCGACGTCATGAAAACGCGTGTCCTATATATTAAATCTTTACGATAATAAATAAATTAAAGTAAATATAAAGTTAAAAATTCTTAATTTTGGAAGATTGATGGGCTCGCTTCTTCTGTTGTATCATCATATCAGCTTAATGAGACATTGGTTTTACTTTTAACTTATTAAATATACACATGACCTCCAACCCATATTTTGAGGTAGGTATGTCTAAGACAGGAATATCCAAAGAAATCGTGGACATCTCAAACAGACCTGGCGGTGGACTATTAATGAAGAAGGCAACTTCGGCAGTATTGGATTGCTAAAGGCATCGTAGATAACCTTTGCCCCATCAAGGGAGATAAGGGTCCAATTACGTGCAGGTGGCCTTTTTATTATGTCTTTCCTTACCTATAGTTGCCTAAGTAACAGATGATTTTAATATAATAGATTGCAATCTGGGAAAAAATCTATGTTCCTTCTTAGGAGAAGATTTCCAGATGAACCCTAGTCAACTACAAATTTGAATTTATTTCACTTTATCTTTCACTCTGAAAGAAACGTCCTTACAGAAGCTTGAATTAGGTATACCGTTTTCTTTCGTGTTTAAGACGTCATTTTATTGCGTCCGAAAAATTGTCATCGAAATTCTTTAGACAGTTGTTTATTACGCAATCATTGTAGTTTTCTACAAAGTATTTTATAATACAGTGAAATGCTAATGTTAATTGACTTTCTTATCACTACTTAGTGGCATGTTAAGGAGGAGGTCATTTTATTTCTAAAAGACACTCTGGAGAAAAGTTTGCGACTTTTAAAATAGCTTACCTTATGTTACACTTATGCAAGAGAAAACTTCACTAATAATTGTTCGATTTAGTTGTAGGAGCATCTAGCTTTTATATTTAACGAGAAACTATTTGGAGGTTAAGAATATTGTACAAAATGTTAAGAATGTAATACAATGCCTTAAACACCTTAGGTAGTATTATTGATGATTGTCTTAAATATAGTTAGTAAAATAAAATTTCGGTCAAATTTTGATTTTGCAACTTTGTTGTTTGTTGTATTTACGAAAGATCTTCTGTTGTCTGTGTTGAAGTATTTTAAATTCGCATTTTTTTGAAACGGTCCAAAATAAGGACTCTCCTCTAATATAAGAAAATAAGAATCGCGAATAATAGATATCTTGCATTTTACTGTCGTAAAAATTATAATAAGAAAATTTATTGATGAATAGGTAAACGATAATAAACGTCAAAATATGAAAACTTTTGATGGGTGGATTAGTTTATGCAAAACATTATATCTGAAATTTATTCATTTTATTTTAATTTTATTTCTATTTAATATATTAGATATATAGAAACTTTAAAAAGCATAAGGTATAGCGTCGTTCGGGCCTCCATTCGAATAGAGGAGTTTTGTAGTGGAAATGGCTTACTAAGGTGATGCGTCCGAATCGCTACCGAAGCCCGATAATGCATTGTCCAGTTACGAACACTCCCCAAAATATAGCGTGCGAAAAAACCTTCACCACCCGCTATCATTAATGTCCCCCCGCCGCGCACTAAGCTTCTTTTTTTAATACATAACTTTTTTTCAAGATGCATTTTTACATGTTTCGGCCTAAAACTTTACACACCCAGAAGCAAGAGCTGAGAGTAACGGTAACGCCTATCGGCGCTCGGATTTCTCTGTCTCTCGCGAACAAACCGCGCGCCGGACGATAGTGGCGCGAGCGAAACAGCCTATCGCTCGCCTCTGCTCCGTCTTAAACTAAGATTAAGGCTCTATTCTGATTTTCCGCACGCATTTTCTTGGACACCGCATGTTAAACATCGACGTTGACCATCGATTCACATGTCGAATATCGGAGATTAAAGTTCACTAGTAAGATATAAATTTAACCAAAGATGGATAATAGTTACGTCTGAAAGGAGGTAAACACTATATGTCTCACTCTAGCGTCCAGTGCGAAGGCATTCGCGCCACGACAATTGAGTTGAGTTGAATTGAATTGAGTTGGTTAAACCGTAAAAATGGTGCGGGCGGGTATCGCCGCGCGAGAAAGAGACGAACGAAAGGCGGGTTGGCCGAGACCGCTGCCTTCTTCTCCTCGACTTACGCCGAGGCGCGACTAGTGAACGTCAGCGCACTGACGTGGACGGCCGTATTTGTGTTACTCTGTGCCTCGTTTGACAGCCACTGAAAAAAATATTTCGCGCGTTTTTGACAGCTGTTAGCGAACTTTGTGTGCGTTCGAATTTTGAACTTTTATATTTGTGTTGTTGCATATAACTGTACTGAAGGTGGGATTCGTTCGATCTGTGCTAATTATTTGGCTTTACTGGCCATTGAGACGTTATTAAAGTGATGAATCAGCGAACGCCGGCTAATTAACAGCGTCACACAAACAAATCTTGTACCTACGCCACTTTATCGCTTGGATATTGTAAGTATCTTATAACAACCAACATTATCAATTGTATTTTATACAAAATATATATATTTATATATTTTTTTGTCTTGATTAAACTTTAAAATGATTAACAATTCTAATTTACATGTAACGTTCGCAATTTAGCAAATATAATGTCTATGTATATGTACATTTGAAAAACAAAAAGTACAACTATGCATTGAAAAATAAATTCCAAAAATAGTAAAAACATATTACAATTTACAAATTTAAAAGTCGAATAATATAACTACATTTGAAAATCGAAACTAAATAAAAACGTTTTCCTTATTCGAAAAAAAGTCGTTATTCAAACGCACGAACCATAGATAAAAAATAATTTATGATCAAATCGGAATCGGCCAGTCCGTTTGCTAGACACAGATAATAAAACGCGTCTGCGACATCGCAGCACTGTATGATAATTTAAAAAATAAAAAAGTTGGGAACGGAAAAAGTTGATGTTTTTAGTGTCACGTCGGAAAAGTTCAGATTGGGCGGGGCGACCGGCGTCGAACAGCTGATTGGTGCGAATACGACGTGTATAACATTTTTCCGTAGGTATTTTTTTGTACATATATTATAATTTTTTACATAAAACATTAAGGTAATGAGATTTTATGTTACTGATGAAAAAAATGTTGTAATGGCTTGACTGCCTGTCTGACGTTAAATTTAGATTATTGTAATATGAAGACTATTAAAATTTTTATAACGAGGATAATTTGCAAAAAACGGAAAAAATATTCTTACTTATTTTTAATTGTAGAACGTTTTATAAGGTCAAAATCTACCATAAAATGATTCTATTTCAAAGGTACTTAGATATAAAAACACAATTTAATTTTAATAATACATTAGGGCATTTCTTTAAAATATTTGAACATAGCCTGATAAGACTAATATGACATAAAGATGAGTTAAATTATAAAATAAAAAATTAAAGAAGGCATACAAAAGTTTTAAATCTAAAATTTTAAGTTTTAACTTTTTACTTGAATTATAAGTTTTAAAAGATCCTAAATATTTTTCAATTAAAATATATACATTAAAATGTGTATCACTACCACTTTAAATTTTTTTTCTACATTACAAATTACAATGCATAAGTAATATAATCTATTAAGCACAATCAACACAATATGATTCACAGTCTCTCAATGAATCACACATTTCAATTGTCCACTCTTAATTTACCGTTCAAAAATCAAGACATTAATTAGGTCCAATTTATTTTGCTATAAACATGTCTTCAATCCACTATTCAAAGGAAACTATTTTAAAACGCCCATCTGTGAAAAAACATGTTTTCTTAAAAAATGATCCTCCTATTTAAGACCAACAAGATATTATTTATGACTGAAACGCAATAACAAACCAGCTGCTTAGAAAATTTAATAACATAATTAAAAAAAATATTGAACCATTAAGCGGTACTCAAATAAAGTCCACCAGAGGTAAGAATAGAAATGGAAACATCTCGACATTTTACGACAAACAAAACACCGTCCCTGACATCCAGTTTTATAACCGAACAATTACATTTAATCAGACTATTTTACCATCTCTCACTAGCATCCATAAAAAATGAAAGAGCGACAGAGACAAATGTAACGGTACAGCTACGCCCATCAATATCTAATTGCTTTTATTATTTTAAGGCATCGTAATCATTATGGCCGCAATAAAAATTGTAATTACTTCTCATTAGTTCAATTAAGAATTTTCTAGACACGGTTTAGTTGATATGACGTTTGTGAAAAAGTATTTCTGTGATATATTACATCTGTTTTAGTCTGAGAAAGTACGTATTTCTGTATGCTGAAAGAATAAGAGAATTGGCTCTGTAAGAGAAATCCGACGATACATTTTATGAACATCAGACACGGATCATATTAATCAATATTAATGATCACATCGAAATAGATATGGAACTAATCGATGTTTTCGAAATTTAAATATCCATAAGTTTTAAAATTTTTGGAACATCGATTAATATAATAATTGCTGCTTTAATAATACGTTAGACGTTTCCGTGTTAAGACAAAATTACGTTTTTATAATCTGTAATCAGTTACGCTGAATTACATCACACTAAAATTTCTGATTTTATGTATCCAAATAAAAAATGGCTATCCAGTTTTAATGCAATATTTATATCAATAGTTATTTTTACGTTACATAATTTATTACTCATAGCAACAAATAACATTTAATTTAATAGCCCAAAGAAAATCTACATATTATAATTTTAAAATCGTTAAGATTGCATACAAAGAGGTTTTACCTTATAGAAGAGGGCTGAATAACTGGCAGGCTAAAGTTCTGTTTACGAACGCGCGGAAAACGAGAGAGAAAAACTTTAGCGAAAAGTTAGGGAGCACGCACGTGGTTTACACGTGGTCTTGGCTCTTGAGTGAAAAATCGCGCAGGTCCCGCGCGCTCCTTGCCCCTCCCCGCGCCCCCCGATCCTTTCTAAACGGCCCGTGCTAAGATTTCCAACTTCCGTGTTCTCTTTTCAAAGCGAATTGGCGCGCAATGCAGTTTTGACAATCTTTAGTTTTTTTTTGACATTCCAATTTTAAAAAGTCTAAATTTGAATTGAATTGAACTACAAGACTTTAATAGTGGCGTCTTTTTCTTTTTATTTTCAAAATAAGTTTTATTTTAGATTTTTTACCAGTTTAAACAGAAAATCGGCTTTTTGGATGATATATCCAAGTAATTAAATTAAAAATTGAATGCGTTTTATGTATCAAATTCGTTGTGCATCGTAAAATTTTATTTACTTCTCATCTAAGTGATACACATGATTGATTAATTGATTAAAATATTAAATCAATTTCTTAAAGCGGTACTTTAGATATTATCAGAAGAGAAACGGTAACTTTAAATCCCTAGTAGAATACAATCGTTACTATATTTGCAAATTAAATAATATCTATGTATGTATTTAATAAATATAAGTAAACAATAGTCAACCTTTTTTTGGAACAAGAAAGATAATTTTTAACTTTAAAATTAAAAAACGCCGGTCCTCTGCGAATTTCCTAAAATACGTATAGCAACATTTTTTATTGTATTTTGATATATACTGTCAACTAGAAAAGTATATTAAATATTTTATAAAAAGTGTTGAACAAAAAAATTTTAAATACTAAATTTGTGCGTCTATAGTTAATTTTTTTATTTCTTTAATTATATTGGTAATCTCTGGATCTGCTGAACCGATTGTTAAAATTATGTTTAAAATATAATTCTTTTACATTATATTGAAAATAGTTATTTGTATATTTCATCTATGAAATGCGAAAGGGGACATTTTTATACACCCACACTAAAAGAAACTAAACGTAAATATTGATGTCAATAAACTTTTGATTTAATGTTTAAAAATATATAAAAATTGAGTAAACTATATCTCTTCAACAGTCGGGGCATCTGTGCGGAGACGGCGGCAAGCTGTTTTACCCTTATTTGAAAACGTCTTCCCTCCAAAGGGACTTCCTATTTGCCAGTGGCTCCGGTAAGTAACCACTAAATGTGTCACATTAATGACATCTGTCAATGTCAGATTGGTTCCAAGTGACAGTTGATTTTAATTCATCTGAATAGAACTGTCACTGTCAACAATTTAAAAAAACAAGAACAGTATTCTTTTGTCTTTCTCTTTTCTATATATAATAGATATGACCATACAAATGAACCGAAAAAAGTGTTCCGCACAGCAGCGGCAGCATTCATACATACAATGCAAAACGATAGAAAAGAGATAAATGATAAAAACAACAAGAAGAAAAGACAGTTCTGTCAGTTGCGCGTGCACCGGCAACCAATCACCTAAAGGTAAAAAGTCCTAATTAGGATGTTTCTCAAATCTATTAAATATAGTATCATTGGTTTATAGTAACAGTTTGTTCAATGATCTGGATGAAATTTAAATTTTTATTTAGAAAAATGACATATAACCTCTATTTTTATACTATCACTGTTTTATATTATTGTAGAAAATAATATCTATATGATAAAATTTACCATCAGTAGTCGGTCAGTCGCCATATCGAAACTCACACGCAGAAATAGTGCAAGGTAGAAATAGTAAAGTATTACTTTTAAAATAATGTATGTCCCAAATAAAATTATTTATCTTTGCTTTAGAGAGAACCTTGACAATGCAACGTTGTCGCTAAGTAAGATAGACTTTATTTTTAGTTTTTCATTTAAGGCATTTCCTACTGTCAGTTATAACAAAAAAGTTTGCATACAAATTACACATGGTATGTATATTGTTTAAAATGTCTAAGAACAACCCATTTTTCCGAAATAGTGAGGACTTAAAGACCTAGATAAATTGCGTCCGATGGTAAGCGGAGTTTTCGCTACCCACCGTAGCTTTCGCAATCTACAAAGGATTTGAACATACAGTGGGATTAAAGCACAGGAGGAAAGTGTAAGGAACACAGCGTACAGACAATATCTGTAGCTCAACTGAATCCACGATATATCGAAACACTGCACAGATATACTGAAGTCGGAACATATCGCGTTACTTGCATGTTTACTTTTTTAATTTTTTTGTAAGGCAAGTTTTGACATTTTTGACAATTTCCTTTAAATGTCGAACGTTATATCCAACCAGCTATGGAAACAATTCAAGGAAAGAACCGAACTGGACAAATGAGTATTACTCATAAGCATTTCTAGTGCTATTAGCTTACTGAATATCTATTATTAATATATGTGATTAACGATTTAAAGATGTCTATGTTGAGATCGTTTCTGATATCAATCAAATTGAAAATATTCTTAAAGTAACACAAGTCCTATCTGTTTCAAAGAAAGTAGAATTATATTTTTATTTATTAAATAGTCATAAGTATTTAATATAATAATAAGTGCAAAGGTTTGTCTGACTTTATAAATAGTCTTTTTTCAACCAATTATATTTAAAAAAAATACTGAAATTTTAAATATAGACGGAATATAACTGTTGAACACAGAATTTCATATTGAAATTATTAGCACAGAGCAAAAATCTGTGCGGAAAAACCCACGGGACGCAGCTAGTAACTAATAATAATTAATTAATAATCATATAAATAAAGAGGGTCCAATCCGAAGTGAACATTGCGCAAGCGCCGCCATTACTTCCCAAATAAAAGGATATGAATACTTGTAATGATTGCTTAATTCTTTCAAATTGTTTGTTAAATTATTTTATTAACACAAGTACAGGTTTCCGGATCATTAGATAATTCAGAATCAAAACATGGGAAGGTCCTTGAATGTAAATGTCATGGGGGCTTATTAAACCCGTGCCTAATGGGTACTTAAAATGTTTATCGTTTGTTTAAGTTTATTTAATTTAAACAAATCTGGTGTTTAATGTTTTAAAGAAAATGTAGACAACTTATTGATTACCTAATTCCGATATTATAGCAGAGATTGTCATTTTTAATCGTGTTCTCATTATTTCTTTTAATAGGCAAAGAAGTTATACTCGTATAGGAAGGTGCTTTTGTATAGTATATATATATAAAACACTAATGCTCTAAATTAAAAGATATCGTTATATAACAAGGCTACATATTATAGTAACACTTTTGAATCGTCATGGTATTACAAAAAGAATAAAGTCAAACGTATCTTAATTCAACTAGTCTACATATAGTACCAATTGTATTACAAATAAATAATTTACCATCGTTTCGGAAGGCAGTTTCTTCAGAGAAGAACCTGTAAGAAATTCAGATAATTGCTCTTATATAATTCAGAATCGTACTTAATATATATTTTATTCCATACTTTCAGTCAGTCAGTATTTTGACCAGTCTAAGAACAAGGTTCAAAACAAAGTTACTTAACAATAATATGTTCATTAAATGACTTTTGTCACCCAAATTTAATTATTTTTCAAAATACTGGGAACACCAATTAAACTAATGAAATATTATTATAGAGATATGATTAATTGCTGTATGTGTGTGGTTCTTTAGACTCTATGAACAAAAAAAACGTGTCTCATATTTATACTTTACAAAGGTATCCGGGACTATTTATGCATCTTTGCTTAATATATATCATAATAGCTGCTGCGAATCCGTCTGCGTGGACTTTTATATGAACTTTGACCCCCCCTAACCCCCTTTTAACTCTTTCTTCAAGTTAAAATAGACGATGTTACTCTCAATTTTTTCAATTAACTGTATGCCAAAAATCAGTCGATTGATTGCTTAGCTACGGCGTGATGGAAGGACAAACAAACACACTTTCACATTTATAATCTTAGTATGGATTTAATAACCGTCTCCTAAAAGCTTTGCTCGATATTCGTTTCTAATTACGTCAAACGAATTTAGATCAAATTGCACCTATTTATGCACTCCCATTGAACAGATTGCAGTACCTAGCCTACAACTGATATCCGAGACGGTAACCTTAGGCAGGGAATTGGGCTAAGTTTGTAATAGGGAGAGCAACCCTGTCTACAGAATTCTGCTGAATAGGTACTAGGATTTGTAACTAACTAAACCCAAGTTGTATGCGTAAGGTTTCTATGACATATATCCTTTGGATTTCTTTGGTTTTTAATTACTTTACTGAATCACCGTCAATTATATGTAAAGTAAGGTTAGTTTAAAGCATGTACAGTTCATGTGTACATAGATATATTTTGTAGGTTTATTATGTAATTTCTAGTAGATCTAGAGTCTAGAGGCTAGGCAAAACTTATTGCGTGGTGTTCTCTATAAATAGCTTTTTCAGTTCTCTAACTTAAAATATTCAATAATTGCTTTCATAATATGTTTGTAATTACAACATATTATGTTTGTAAATACTGATTGTAAGTTATATTCTTAACACGTAACCATTTTTTTATTAAAATATATGAAAATAATGACTAAAATGGACACAGAACTCTATGGCAGCTAAAAAAAGAATTTTGCGAATTCCTTTTGTCGTTAAATTGACTAAAACGTTATTGAACATAACAATAAAAATATTTGCAAACATAATTGTCAGTATTACGTGTGTCCTCACCTGTTAACATTCGCTGGACGGCTGGTCGCATAACAAAGCATCTCAACCGGAAACTACATTTATTTAACAAAGCAATTAACACAAGCCGAGATGTCATATTCACATTCTTTTAATTATTTCGTAGAACACTTGGCACCCTCACAATTAGGGTGAGGTGAGGAGGCCCGGGGCGTCAGACGTAATTTTGAAAAATTTCGCGCGTATAACAACTAATTGTAAGTACCTGTCGGCTAAGTACTAAGAACGTGGCTATTGTAGTACAACTGAAGAAATATAATAAAGAACCCCTTCTTTTGTAGTCTTTGAAATTTATATCAAAATTACGTTTATGTAGGTATCTATTTGCAAAATCGACTGCAAGTATATTAACATATTCAATATTAACTTATATATCTAACAATAAAATATTCTATAAGAAGAGGTCGGGACAAGAAGACCAAATTAATTTATATAATATCGTATTATCTACTATTAATTTTTTTAGATGTTTTGTTACGCTGAAACTTAACAGAGCATCACATAGAAAAAGTATATCTATATTAATTACATAATAAAATAAATATGAATAACGTTTACTATAACTATCATAGCTTAGTGACTTCATTCATTTATGCAAATTTTTGTAAGTTTAATGGTGTTTTAAGTTCAATATTTATCTACTCCCCAACGAGCAATGGATACACGCCGCGTAAAACGCGCCCTGTGACACGCGAGATTGCATTAACTGCGAGTGGGGAGTTGTTTGTAATACATTGCTGTGATTTTTCATTTTATTGTTTCATGGCTTTATAAGGATAAATAAATAAGAATCTCAAAAATAAATAAAAATATGGACAACTTTGAAATCCAATTTGTCTGAATGTCCCTTTAAATTTTGTGAATAAGGGTTTGTACAACCTATTTACTATAAAACTACATAATAAAACAGTAACAAATAATTATATTTGCCGACACAAAGAAACACTAAAGTCTGTGCTCTTAAACACTACAAAAAAACTTAAGTTTAATCTGAACTTATTATCCTGTCTCGACTCGAACATCTGCTAAATACTTTAATTTCACAATTAATTACAAAAACACGTTATTAAACAGGTAAAAACATCGCCAAAAAGTCTAATTATGCACCCGGCGAATCGATACCATTCATCAAAGTCACAAAAATAATGTTATTCTAAAAAGTAGAACGTTCCGAGTGAGAGTTCGCCAACAAATCCCATGGCTGCGTAATAACACCAAAATGAAGGGTTGTAAACGCTTCGAGATTTAATGAAATATTTGATTTATGCCCACCGTGAATCAGGTAGCTTATTATAAGAATATATCATTAAACATTACGTATATAATTAAATTGGAACTTAGCCTGAAGCTACCCCAATTTAAGCGGTGCCGCGGCATTATAATTTTAATAAAATTGCCCGACGCTCGATAAAAATATACGTAAAGAAACAACAAAATTATAACACATCTGATTGATGTATTATTTGGTAATTTATCGGCTGTAATTACATTGTAATAATGGATAATGCTTCGGCGCGAGGGACGATTTATTAGTATTTATTAAAGTATGAATTATTGTATAATTACTGGGATGAGAGCTTCCAAACTAAACAGAGCGGTTGTTTTAGGGTGGAATTTATGAGTGATTCTCGGAGTCGGTCTAATCGCCTGTTTGCGATCACGCTACGGCCACTTTACGGCGTAGATATAAAAACATCACACATAAAGGATTATATCTCATATAGCTAGACTTAGTTCAGAGAAGTTATGATATAATTTAATTTTATGGTATAGACAAATAATGTTTTATTGGTACTTCGGAAGTATATTTTTAATGAAAAGCGATTACATTAAGTGAATAGGTGTTTTTTTGTTTAGAATTAAATGTAATGTATTTTTTATCTTATACTAATAAGAAATCTTGATAATAATATTTTTAAGATACAATTTTATATTTATTATAGTTTTCATTTTAAAACGATCAACTATCAGAGTTTCTTGCCGGTTCTTCTCTGAAACTGCCTTCCGAACTGGTGGTAAATGTTTTGTAATACCATAACGATTCAAAAGTGTTTCTATAATATGTAGCCTAGTTGAATAAAGATACTTTTGATACTGACTTTGACAAGAAAAAAATATTTAATTAAATAAAATCGTTCTGCAGGATTGATATTTTTATATAAAAACATGCACTTAAATATACCTACTAAAGCTATTCTTTAGTTGTACTAAAATTACATTGAATATTATTTACGATTCCACATTGTTTGCATTTTACAAATAATATAAGATAATGTTTTGACATATGATAGATTGGTTTTATAAAAAAAACTCATAACCGTTACTTTTATAGCTACCTCTTTCACGGACAAACAAACACGTACGAAATTAATAGTTTAAAGGGCCTCGTTTACGCGTCGTAAAGTCGATTCAACCGATAGTACTTAAGATAAAATTCACAGATGTTGAGTTGTTATTATGACTAATAATTTATACCTCGACATAATAATTATTGTACGCGATGCACCGGTACTGCTTAAATATTATAATAGGTTGTTAATACACCTATGTGAAGTTGTACGTGTTCACCATATGCCATTATAGCCTTATATACAACGTAATAAGGATCAAAATTCCGTGCTTATCGACGATAAAAATACATCCAATAAAGCATAATGAAGGCAAGATTGACGTGTTCACGTTTTACAGGAATGTCTTTTTAGATTAAAACGTTTATTACAAGTAACTCGTTATTGATAATAATTATTTGAACAAGTAGGATTAGTTGGGGTTTCACGGGTATCATGATTAATTAATTATTAGTTATTGTTCGCATTATCGTATAAAGTGTTTTGTAATAGAAGTACGTAATTGTAAAAACGTTTTATACTATGTAGCATATTTGTATAGTTAATTTATTTGTACATTTTTTAATATAAAAAAGGTTATAAAAAGTAATAAATAACATCGCAATGTACCTGCTCTATACAAATCGTCTTTTGTCATACAGATCTGTCATATAATCTAAGATGAGGCATTTCTTTTAGAGGTTATCACAATCTTGGTACTGCTTTTTCTTTTGTCGCTTTAGTTTTATATTGGCGGTGAAGTAAGTATAAAATGCTTATTGATATTTATGAATTAGTACAAATTATTGTATCCACAAATATTGAGGTTATTTTTGTTAAAAAAAAAACCTAACTATAGTAAAATATTCGAGTCAACTGCCGTTTTATTGACGAAACAGGTCTTACAATGTTTAGCAAGTTCATTAAAAAGATATCGACCATTGACTTGGTTTTGAAAAGGGTTCGTTTTATTGTAACGTGTATTCGCAATATAAGATTTTGATAACTACTTATAAAATTTGTTAAGCTGATTTTATTTCTTTATAGCATTTACTTATGCTTAAGTTTAAAATTCAACGTAAAAATGTTATAAAATATCTATTTTTATTTTTGGTTTCGGAATGATTTCTCTATACCATGGAAAAGGATGTCTTACTGTATCCAGGTGGATGTGTTCTTCGTATAGTAGATATTAAGGGACTCTAACCGACTAAAAACCCACGGCGTTCCACTATCCAATTAAAGTACTAATCCATGGCTACCCTTGAAGACTCTACCGAACGAACGAATTAAGTATAGGTCGCGTCACAAATCTTTAGCGATGAACGAAACCTGCGCAGAAGCCAAAAATAAGGTATCGCGGTAACGGCGCGGCGCGCGGGGCGCTTGATCGTCGAGTGCGCGAGCTTTGATTGGTTGTCCCAGTCGTGTTGTCTTTCTCGCACCAATACGTCAATTACGAGCGCGATTCTACCCATGCACAGGTTTTCTCGTCCAGCGCTAAACATAAATGACGCGACCTATAAATATACTAAATAGTTAAGACAAAAGACATCGCGAGTTAGATCTCAAATTGCATAAGAATAAAAAATGCGTCTTAAAGGTTAAATATAAAGATATAATCTTCATAATAACGAAGATACTTATATAAAATTAAGTATTTTATGGCTGGCATTAAATGTAATAAAGCAAATTACAACTTTATCAATACTTAAATACTAATTATGAGACCGCAAGGTCGAATTAATTGTGATTTTCCATGTTAAATTATTTTAATATTACGCGTCATTAGTAGGTACTAGGTATTATATCGACATCTATAAAAGATAAGAATATTTTATAAGATTATATTATTTTAATTAAAGTATTATACATAACTTAATAGATATTATATTAGATACCTACGTTAAGAAATACTTTTCTGTATACCTTTGTTTTGAGGAGATTAGTTATTATGGTTCACAAAAGTATTCGTTTAACAATCACTAAGAAAGCTAACCTTTTATTATTGTGATATTATAACCACAGACAATTCAGAAAAGACCTATCTCTTATCAATGAAACTCAAAAAACTATCTACGTATTACGAAATATGTAGTGATAGTAATGGTCACTAATTAATATGTATTTAAGGTGTTTATAACTTGATAACAGGCATAATTATGTTATTAATAGCGCATTAGGGTCACGTGACGTCATCACGCATTATTAATATTAAAAACGAAATGCCGTTACAGTGCGTAATTATTTATTCATTAGATCATGAATTATGTCTAGTGTGGATACCATTTTTTGGTTTCAATATATTTTGTTTGTGATTGAAACAAAAAAATTGTTGATGTGCAAATCATTCTTTGTAAAAGTTGTTCTAAAAATGCACTCAAAGGAGAAAGTGAAACATTGACCTATCTTTTGGTCTCTTTAGGATATATCCTAAAAAATGTACTTTTAATTTAAGACAAGCTAAGATGTTTATTAAAACATTCTCAAATGGATACCTCTCTATATTTGAAAGCCTTGCTCCACAATTACGGTGAAAAATAGGTAAAATAATAATCTACTTTGAAAGAATCCTTTTGATATATTGATCGGTAGAAGTGGGACATTATTAATTACGGTCTTGTTGAGGTATCATATCATCTTGCTTTAACCCCCTACCAAAAGGTAGCAACATGATTACAAGTTTTCAAACACTAATATAGTTACCTACATCAGCATTCCTATTACGAAACATTTTCATTTTACGTGTGCTACAATAAAAACGTAATAAAACACGAATGATTAAGATAGATAAAAATCTAGCTAATGAAAAAAATGTTGCCACTCATGAAAGCAGTGGTAATTTCGTAGAAAAAAAACAGACGATTTGGAAATAAAATCGCTAATGACTGAGGCCATTAAGTAAATTATTTTAATTATAACTTGCTATTTTGTTTATTCGTTTTGGTAATTTCGTTGAATATTTAAAATAAGAGGGGTAATGTTGTTTTATAGGAGAAGGTTTAAGACGCGACTGTTTCGTGACGTGACCTTTTTATTTATGTAAGTAGTAAGCGATTGGTTGCACTACCAATGGTTACTTAACTTGATTTTATGTTAACTAGTAATGCATACTGTCATTACTAAATTATTATCTCTGCATAATCCATACTTCCATACTAATACGATTTAACATAAAAACTACTGAACCGATTGTAATGAAATTTGGTACATAGATGGTCTAGAGCCTGAGAAAAAACATAGGCTACTTTTTAACTGGAAAAAACGAGGAAGGGGGATCAAATTTTATATGAAAGTCCACGGGGACGGAGTCGTGGGCAACAGCTAGTTTGTACTTTGTATAATTTGTGTGTATATACAAATTATTGTTAAACTAAAATATTTTTTTAGATGGAAAAAAACGCTATATCTATCCAGTCGCACCCCGCGTTTTTAACACCGAAGTTCCTATTTCCGGTAGAAAAGGTATCCCATATATTAATCCAGGTTCTATTATACCTGTCTGCTAAATAATTAAATTCTACTGTAAATTTTGCGTAAAAGGGTAACTAACAACCATAATATTTCCATACATCGTAATAAAATTTCACATTTATAATATTATAAGAAAACATGAATATGCAAGCAAGCAAGAATCGATTCATGATATTTGCAATCAAAATTTGATTATCAGAGTTCTACCAAGTATAACCCAAGATCCCAAAATAAGGTATTATACAAAATTAACTGGATTAAACCTGTTCCTTAAAGACCTCTATATTTGCGACATTACAACAATAAAATTGGATAAGTCATATTTGTTTCGATTTATATTAAATAAAGCTTCGACTGTTACTATGTTATTTATATAAAAGGCACCAAAACAATAAGACCAAGCTTTATATAATATGAATTAAGGGCTATTCTAAGACGTATAATCAATTCGCTATTCTGTTAAAGTGAATCAACGAAATGCCTCCTCCAAAGCCTTTAATTCGTAACTTCAATATAGGGACACAGACGGACGTCTGAATGGCGTCTTATTATCTTTAATTATATACCGATTCTTCAAGCACTCGGCTCTGCAGATCGAATTCATTTATCTACATTTAATCTACATACATTTAAATTCGTACATTAGCATTTTTTGTTTATTTCTCGTTATATGTAACCTTGAACCTTTTTGTCGATACTGATTTTGTTTATTTATAATATGTATGTATTGCCTTTGCGAAAAGAGGTAATAAGTATTAGGTACTTACTATTATTTCTTTGGTTGGGTTGGTATTCCCTATATTTCGAAAACGACTGCCCATAGGTATGAATAAGTACCCTTGACTAAGACACTTATTCATAGAATCTTTTAGTTTTAAGTTGATTTTTAATATTGAGTGTATTAATTTACTTTTTTTTGCCAACTGTAGCTAAGTAAGTAGGCTACTTGGCGCACATTTTTTGTTTCAAAACACTTTCGACTATCAACCTTATAGCAACCGTACGAAAGCTCACTTTTAAATACCAATTTCATTTATAAGTCTATACCTTTTTAATTCAATACTTTGTTTTGTATATAAAATAAATATTTGTAGCTCATTCTTAATTATATTAGAGTACCTATTTCTGAATCAGACCGAACTTAAAAATGAAATATTCGCATTTTGTGCATCAAATTGCGTCTGTTTGTTCCGGTATTACTTATAAATAAAACCTACGGATAATTGCCTTTTTTAGCTTTATAATAGGCCAGTTTAAGTTTAATGAGAGTCAATAGGCGAATCTGAAAATTGTATTTGGTTGAATGGTTATTGTTTTTATATAATAACTATTCTGTCAAGCGTCACTTGTTCCGTAACAATTTTTACGTCAAAAAAATAAAAGATAATCGTTAGTGCGTTTTATGGCTTCAAGCCAGTGGAAAAAACAGTTTCAAATAGACAATTTCTAGTACTTAGAGTGTAAAAAGGGGAAACGGGGCTAAAAAGCGTAATTATGATGATTATTTAGGTCGTAATGCGACTATCCCGCCACCCCGTCATTAATCGCCTCCCCTCCTCCCAAGACACCCACTCTCTTTATTATTTCGTTTCAATTATTTTTGTGATTATCTTTTTATAGCGGGCTCGCATTAAAACTCAAAAATAACAGCACATTAAAGATAATTTGAATCGAAATAACACGAAGACCGCTGTTCACACTTTTTATGGAATTACGTATTAGGGAATTGTAATTGACTTCGTTTGACATATAAAGATATTCACGCAATACATATTGTCATATAATTATAAAAAGAATATAAACCATAACTTAAAACACATTTCTTGATTTTTTTTACTTCAATTACAAAACTGATTTTAATTTGCCTCTTAAAAGTAATATCTGATATATTTTTATTATAATTTTTTCATTAATTATGTGAATGTACCTGTCACCATAAGCAATGTCAAAGTTTTCTATCCTAATATCCTGGGTTCTATTGGTGCCTTTTGCTTCTAGCTTGCTATCCTTCTTAGATGTAACTTGAGAGGCAGTTGCGGTTTGTAGAACAGGGGCAGCAATGGGCACTTTTGCCTCTTTCTGTTTTTGCTGTTTCTGTTGCAATTTTGCTTCAGCTTTTTCCAGTTTTCTAGCATCCACTTTCTGAAATATTTGTGAGTTTATTAACATTAATTTTAATGAATAAGTTTAGGAGTTTATTGTAAGATTTTAATTTGATATATATAATGATGGAGGTTTCAGATTTGTTATTGATAGTATAAACATACAAAGTTATCATCTCTTGTTTGTAGCCATATACTTTTAATATCATTGCTTTCACTTGGGGGTGCAGACATTGAAGCCAGATGTATGGGAGCATCCAATACTTTTCTTGGACCATTTGTTGTATTGCTTTTCTCGGGTTGCAACATATGCAACAATTTTTCACATATATCCCTGAAAATTAATGAACAACATATTCAGATTTACTGAAAGAAACTATTTATAAAATATTTTTTTTAATCTAATATTGTGTGTCTATGTGGATTAATCTAAGTAATTATTATGTAGTGAGCATGTGGTAGTGGTATATATTTGAACTTTCATGCAAGTTCAGATTATTAGATGTTTTTCGAGATTACTAATGCAATAACTATATAGCACATAAAAAATGAAAACAGTGTTCAAAATTAACAATTTAAATAAGTTTTATTTCAAACTTTTATAAATTATAAATTAAAAATATTTTTTTATTGTACCTTATATCGTCTTCCGATTTTTCTGATATTCCTTGTAAAACTTCACCTACGGCTTCAAATACTTCTTCTTTATCTTCAAATTCACCGGCACTACTATCCAACACATCTGAAACCAAGGTTAATATATAAATCATTGTTTCAAGAAACGGCACAATAGGTAATGTTTTTATTATAACCTATATAGAACTTTACCTTCAACATATTTTTTTAATTCCTCGTCTATTAATGGAAAATGACTTTTTATAAATTCACCGCAGTTTGCCATTTTTGTTTAATACTTGGTAAACACCAAGAGAGAACTGTAATAATTTAACATTTATTTATGCACGTACTACTCCTATGTCACGTCACTCATAAATGAGAAACTGACAGATGACATTATCATCGTTTTTATTTTGTTACAGATGCATTATAATAAAGTCAAAACAATTGTGACAATTAAAAATATTGTTAATTCGATAAACAAGCTCTTTTCTTCTTCATAATTTATATTCTCAGCTACAACTACCTCACATGTTTTAAATACTTGAGATAAATAAAATAAAAAATAGATTTTTTCTACAAGCATTTGCATTTTAACTATAGAAGAAAGAGTCATCAATAATAATAAATTTATTAATGTTTGAATTGAAACTAAACTAACTTCAGAGCTGTTAAAAAAATCAAATATAAAATAATTAGATCATACATTATAGCATATTGATATTATGTAAATACTAAAAAATAATATCTATTCACAATAGTAATTGTTTTACAATATTTTTAAAGAAAACATTTTTTTATTATCTATACAGTAATTTAAACGGAATATGAAATGTCTAAATAATCTGTTGAATAACGGTTATACCAACATTAACAAAAAAACTGGAAATCAGAATAATATGGTCCCGCCGCAACGCAAAATCAAATTGTTCGTTTGATCCAACAAATTATAATAACAATTAGTTAATATGACAGAAATAGGTGGATACAGTTATAAAAGATATGAAAAATCGTTGGGTTTATTGACTACAAGATTTGTATCATTGTTGCAAAAGGCTAAAGATGGTGTTTTGGATTTGAAAGTCGTAAGTTACCTCCTTGCCAAAATGCTCCAAAATATGATCAACTGAAAAACGTTATATTATATTCATTCTTTTTATAGGCTACTGAATTATTAGCTGTTCGCCAGAAACGAAGAATATACGACATTACGAATGTTTTGGAAGGCATAGGCCTAATAGAGAAACGAAGTAAGAATAGTATTCAGTGGAAGTAAGTCAAAATAAAGTATTCATGATATCGAATTTAAATAATGCGACATAATGTTGTTAATGTAAAAGTGGTTTTTATTAACATAGTTCTCAACTGTTACAAGGATCTTAGATTGCATAAAGAAAAAACAACAGTTTATTTTCATAACAAATGCAGAATTTAACACTAAATGTTACAATGATTACTCTCTTTGCTTTAATTATGTTGTTTATGAAAAGTCTGTAACTTTTTTGAATAAGTAGAAATTTTATTTACATGTTTCAAGTTTAGAAAATTGCTATCTTATATATCTTTATTATAGTTTTTGCAATTCCACACATGTTCATAGTAATTTAAAATATCTGCAGCTAGTCATGTGCAACAGTAGTAAAGATATCACAACAAATTATCACTTAATGTCAAAGTTTGTTTAAACTTTACTATTGGTAAATTTGGTAGAATGGGTTAATTTAATGTTGTTTGTCTCTTTTTCTGCATTATTTTTAATTTGATTTTATTTGTTTTTTTGTTAGAGGAGCCTGTCCAGATGGTACATCAAGCGAAATTGGTACTAAAGTAAATATCTTAAGAACTCAACTGAATCATTTGGAAACTCATGAGAGCTTATTGGATAAGTAAGATTTTTTACCTCTATTTATATTTTTATAGGAACCCAGTTATTTTAAAAATAAAATAATTAATATCATTGAAAAGTATACTGATATATTATAAGGAATTATTAAATGTTTTTTCTTTGAAAATATAATAATATAAATACTTATTTGAACTTACTATATATGTATTATTAACTTTTAGACAACTGCATTACATAGAACAAAGTATAAAAAATGTATTAGATGATAAAGACAATGCAGCATTATCATATGTGACAGAAAAAGATATACGGAAATGCTTTGAAGATGATCAGATACTTGTTTTAGAATGCCAACTTGGTACTGATTTGGCATTTGGATGTATTCCCTATGAGGTAAGGGTTATTAATTATAAACTACTATAAGTAATTTACTACAAATAATTTATAATAGTTAATAATTTATGTTTCAAATATCATGTATATTTGGAACACTTATTATTGGTTTTTTGGAAAATAAAAGTGTAGAATATAAACATGTTTTGACCATCCTTGTTGTTAAACACTAAAACTATTAATCAGTAGCATTATTGTTAAAAAAATATAATGTGTTTTCATTATTAACTATCAAATGAAAATTTAGCTGTTATAAATTTATATACAAATTTTTTTTTCAGAATGAAAAGCAACGTCTGTTACATATTAAATCGCAAGATCCTGTAGGTGTTATACTTCTATGTGATGCTGATAAGGAAAAGGTGAATGTTTATTATTTTGTTATGTAAACTGTTAGCCGTTTACAAAACGGCCCTATTTTTTAAAACTGCTAGGTGTAATGTAATACAGCGGATTGTACCTGTGACACCTCTAGGTGTATACTGTATACATAAAACTACATATGAATAGTTTATTCCAAACCTAAATGTTGCTGAGATATAAATAAATGCAATTTCAGGATATGGATGAAGATAGCAGTGATGAAGAAGTGAAAAGTTATACTGAGAATGATAGTAATAATACACAACAGTCAAGTAAGTCAAATGTTGATATCTAAGCTATATAAATACATGGGTAGTAAATTATTGTTGTTTATTTAAGTAGAATTTAGGTTTCATTTTAATGAGACTACAAATTTCATTAAAATTATATTATTTATGGTTTTAACTACATTTTTTTATTTATAAAAAGAAAAGAGAAGAGAGTAAGAAAAGGAGACCCAAATGTAAGCTTTCTGAACTGCATATTGTAATTGCAATATATTTTTTTCTAAATGTGTTCTTTAATGTAACCATGTTTAACTTACATATTAATTGTTTGTTTCAGATTATCTTCTTAGGTTAAGTCCACCAATAACAAAGCACGACTTTTCATTTTCATTGCACGGATCAGAGGGCTTGTGCGATTTATTTGACATACCATGTTAATTAGAAGTTATAGATTTTATGACTTTATTTTACTTTTAAAAAATATTTTTACACATTATTTTGTGATCATGTTGATGTTGTACGGTAAAATGTAAATAAAAATCATGTAAATATAAAAAGAATCAAAAGTGTACACTTTTAAACAGTTTATTGTGAATAAAAGAAATATTTCTGCTAACATTTTATTGTTTATTTCTTTACTTTTGGCTTTGAGACAAACCTATCTAATACACCAAATGATTGTTTCGGGACTTGAGGTTGCTCAGGAACGTCCATCAATTTTGATGCTTCGATCGTTTGATTAATCATTTCCTGAAAGTAAAGATGAATTGTAATTAAGTTTATTTTCTCTACTACAACAACCGACATAATAAATAATCTATTTTAAAAAGATAACCATCAATAAACAGTAATATGGCATTTCAGTTCAATGGTGGACCCATTACTATAATGAAAATTATTTAATGCTTTCAAAATCTTTTTTTACAAATCTTTATTTGGATTCTTACCTTTCTAGCTACTTCTTTTATTATTTTCTTTCTCGCAATATTAGTTTTCCCTTTGTTTTTATTTTTCGGTTTGATATCAATTTTTTTCTTCCTTACATGCTGTAAAAAAAGATAATAGTTACATACTCCACTTTTCATTTTTATTTATAATTTAATTAATTTATTATGTACATGAAATAAAGTAAAAAAATTACTTACCAGTAATTTAGATTTAGCGTCGAGTTTATCCTTAAGTGTTGGTACATCCACTTGTATAACTTCAAATGGATTAAGAGTGATGAGCTCTGCAGGTATCTTCTCAAGTAATGCCTTGACTTCCGCTTCTTTACGCTGTTTCTTTGTTTGGAATGGATTGCTCTCATATGCGTCGAAGTTCGGTTCACCACTGCCTGTTAGTTATAATTAAGCACGTTATAGATTGTGTTCAGCAAATAGACATTATAAGTATAAGAATTTCACAAGATATTTTAAATAATAGAATTTCAAATATTTCATAGAAGTACACAACTAAAATAAATAAGTATTGAAATCACTAGTAACATATAGGAAGACCGAGACTTAAGAGTAATATTTTAAGAATAATATGTAGGCAGTTTCATAAATAATTTTCAATAAATGGGAATAGTAGGTGTCTAAGATTTTTGTAGGTATAATCTACACATTAATTTAACTTACCAGGAACAATGATGCTTGTAAAGCCATCAGATGTTCCAATTCCCAGCACATCTTCATATGGACAGAATTTAAAATTGCATATTGACTTGGCCATTTTATGTCTCATGTAGGCGTTATTAGCAGTTTGGGTACAACAGTTTCTGTAATTATTATTTCATTATATTAATTTGTTAATTTTGTTGCTTAAAATGAAATGTTTTAATATAAAGTGTAATCTATATCAACTTACTCATAAATTTCTACAATTTCTCCCATTCCTACAGCCAACATATCTTTCTGAGAGAAGTCTAGATCAACTGCAGCTGTCCGTAATTTATAATGTTGTAATGGCCCATCCAAGTTTCGAATATCCCATATTTTTAAACTTCTGTCCACACCAGTAGTTGCCATGTAGCTAGAGCATTATGGTTTTAAATATTAAAAAAAATAATAACGAGACTAAAATACAATCCCCAAAAGTAGAATGTTAATGAAATTTCAGTAATAAGGAAAAATAGAGTTCAAGCTATTCACCTTCCTCGATTATCAACAGCAATGGCGGTTAGTGGAGTTTTATGACAAAATATTTTAGCTAAAGGTTTCTTAACAGTAGGAGCCCAAAGGGACACAACTCCTTGTGAATTTCCTATACATACAGTTGCATTGTATGGATTATGGGTCATGACAGGTGTCCTTCCTAAGTGATTATTGTAATGTCCTGCTATTTCTCCTATTGATATATCTAACCATGACATAAATCCAAATTCATTCTGTAAAAAAGAAAAAATTGTAATATTATAAAAAGTAAGACAATTTTTGAATGCAAATAAAAACTCAATTACGTAATAATACTTACAACGGCAGCAAGTAAAAAGTGATAAGGTAAAAATTCCATACGTAATATTTTATCCATTTTCTTTATACAATGGATTTCCATTCCTGTGTTGTCATAAATATAGAGCCATTCCTTTTGTGCTGCTGCTAACATTGTTTCAACATGTAGCCAGCTAAAAAAATTCATTAATAAGATGAGTATGCTTGATCATAGAAGACGATGAAGACAACAACCAAGAATTGTTTAATTTATATGACTGGTATATCACGATAAGTTGAAGGAAGTACCTTATATCATGAATGGATTCCATTACATTGATCTCACAATGCAGTTTCTTGGTAACCCAATCAAATGCAGCTAAGTGACCTTTCTTACTTCCAATGAGAAGGTGTCGCCCATTCCTAGAGTATTTTGCCCTATATGGCCCAAAAGCCAGATTGAGGTCAAATATCTTTGTTGCGGCTGTAATATCAACATTCTCTGCAATTACTTTTTGTGTTATACTAGTAGTTCTGTGGTCCTCATCTACTGCTAAATAACTGTAAATTAATAAAATGTACTTAGTTCCGTCACACACAGAGGCATTTAGTTTAAAAAACCCTATTATTAATAATTTTCTTACCCAGAATCTTCAGTTAGGAGTATATCAGCTCTGGCTGCTTGTTCTTGAGCATATTTGTATTTATTTTCTTTTTTCTTTAGCTTGACTGCATATAGTGGATGTCTGACTCCTTTTCCTATGCCTTCACCTCGGGAATGGGCTTCTAGTCGCTTTTTACTGATAGGTGCTTTTCCAGTCAATTTCTTTTGTTTATTATCTTTCGCATATTTTGTTTTATTGTCTTTATTGAGTTTCTGTAATTAAATAGATTTTTTTATTATTTTATCGTGTCAGAATATCATAATATGATAGGTCAATCGGTGAATGTAATCGGAAATATATTTTCATAGCAACACATAAATTAAGTGTTAAGGACGTTTAAGTATTATTTTACTAAGATAGCTTACTTGCAAATTCCATTTAGAATGTGGCTTCATTTTCACATTGATGACTTCCATTGCTTTTTCAGAGTTTTCTTCATTTTCGCCTGTATCGTGAAAATAACGTTTCTGAAAGTAAGGTTATGTTATTATTTACTTTATAAAAAGCGATAGACAAGATTCATTTTATGATAAACTTACATTTTTAGCCATCTTTTTATTGGTATCCATTTTTAGATATTAAGTAGAAACATTTATTTAATGATTAATTTATTTAATAACACTCAGTCTCTGAGATTGCCATGCAGAATTGACATATGAATTGTGCGTAAATGTGACAGCTGACAGGACTGACAGCAAGTATCTAGAATGTCAAATGCCAATTATTTTTAATGTGAATTGTCACCACTACTTGGTACCAAGATCAAAGTCAAATAACATAGATATAGCCAAATATTTAAGTTTAATTTATAGTTTTTTTTATTTAATTGTTTGGTTTAACATTTTTCTACAGATTATATTGCAAATTACTAACCAAATTGGTTAGTAATTTGCAATATAATCTGTAGAAAAATGTACCACAATTAAATCTTCTAATAACGAAAATAAATAAGCAATCAAATTTAATTTGTGTTGAACTTCCAAGAGTTTACCAACTCCAAGAACTAAGAGTAAGAAAGTAGTTAGCCTGTAATAATAATTAATAATATATCGTTTTTCAGTGCTTTTATATTTCTTTTACGAGCTCCTAAAGTAGTCCTGGTATGTTTGTTCTTTCCTTTCTTGGTTCTAAAAATAAGTCTGCAAGATAACAATGAAAACAAAACTGAAAATTGTTAAGCTCTAACATATTATAATAAGATAAAGTAGTAGAACATATTATAACTATGTAGTGTTAATAATATTTTTTGTTAAATGAGTGATTTCTAAATCTAAAATAGCCTTTTGTTACAACAGAACGTGATCGTGCACGTTAATGAGTTAATTCATTTGAGCTTGATTATTCATGTAACACCAATATGATAACAGCAGGAAAAATAATAATGCAGTGGTCTCATTATTTATTACTTTTATTCTCTTTAACAACACATACTCAATATTTTACAGAAACATATATGACGATCAGAGTAGTAACATAGTATTAGGTATTATTTAAGTGCGTATATATTTTATTGCTTTGTCCATGTTTATGGAGCTTGTTGTTAGATACTGGTTTCAATACAATAATCACTTAACATAATCGGTTCGCAGTGCGCTGTCAAAAGATAAAACAATAAAACATTTTTGGACGAAGCACAATAAATTAATATTGCAAAATAACATCAACCCGCCTCAATTTGAACTATCACATTCCGCAAAGGTAACAATAAATAAGTGAATAACATTAACATAATCACAGCGAAGTGAACATTGGCTAACAAAGATTATTACTAATTGGATATCTATTAATGACTGAAATAACTTACTCGATCTAATGAGATCTCATTATTATCTAATATAAATAAAATCGTCGGAGCGACGTAGTAACTATATTTACAACATTTTATTTACAAAACTGACTAGTGTCCTCTAAGGATTTTTTCAATTTTCCATAGTTTTTACATTCCTATTTTATTAATTTAATTTCTGTCACGTTAATACTTCTGCGCTTGTATTTGGCACAATTCCAGTAAACCCGGTTTTTCAACAGAACAGCAGAAGAAATTCTAGAAGGTACTGCATTATAATCTCGACGCGAACGCACATGAAGGTTCCATTTCATGATATTTAATGTATACTTAATAAGAATAAGATAATACACAATATTTACAAAATAATCGATAGAGGTGTGTCCATGGGGCTAAAATCGTTTACGTTACAAGTATAAACTTTGTCTTATTACTTAGTTACATTAATTTATAAGCATACATACGAATAACAGTGTTAAAATTCATTTTAGACTATAGTTAAGTTGACTCAATGATATTAGTCGAACGTTTGAATGTTAATGTGATGTCTTACAGAATTCACACATCGTATACAATGGTTTACAAACAGACATCCCTATGCAGAACACAATGTCTATAACATCTACACTGAACACTGTACAGTCGAAATATCATCACCGACAGTCTTTTGTCTTTGTTATAAGATTCACTTCACTCACAACGTCTATTGCACTAAGTAAGCCCCGCGCGATAACGACTATGGTACGACTCGATTTCGACTTCGATTCGATGTCGACTCGATTTTGACTTCGATATTACAGTTCATTGGCGGTTGCTATCGGCGGCGCTGGGCGAGCCTTAAATCGGCGTGGGAAGAACTGTGAAGTCTTGAAGCGCGTTTTTCACAGTTTCATAGATCGGCCGGTTCTCATCTGGACAGTAGCCGTCAGGGGAGCAAAGAGTCTGTAATTTCGTCAAGTAGGAGTCGAAGTTATCGTGTGCTGGTTTTTCGCCAACTCCAGGGGGTGGGGGAGCTCCAGGGGCACCAGGAGCTGTGGCGACGTGGGCCGTTCCCCCTCCAGGGATTTTCACGTGCTCCAATAACGTTATCACATTGTTTCTTAGACTCTCGTAATACTCATTCAAATTGTTGTTCCGCTGCGACATCAACTGATTTTCCTGTTAACAAAAAATTATATTTCAATACGTATCCAACAATATCTATACTTGGATAGTTTCCGAGTGGCTACTGTATTGTATAGACTATAGTATGTAATCAGTACTCACTAAATGTGATGTTAGGAGCACTCAAAGTTGGATGTTTGGAGCCATGACAGAACCATCTAAGTTTTGAGACAAAAAATATCCACTTTGAGTGTTACATTTGATTCTATTGACACTACATTTTATACGATACGTAACAAATGAGTCAAACTTACCCTTTCACCGGAGCTGAGATGTGATTCCATGGCGTTTATATCAGACTTCAAGCGCAACATTTGGGACTCGACGCGGGCATTTTCACGCTGCAATTCAGTAATTTCCTGTTCGAGCGTCATAAGATCTTCTCCATTCCCAGTCTGCATGTTAATATCCATGCCTGTATAAATATGAAAAATGTTAGAATACTCCTATATATCCTTGCAATAACTGTGTACACGTTATATTCATAGTAAATTACTTGTCAAAATCTACGAATCTACAATGTGATTTCAATTATTTCTTATTTTGATCATTCGAATAACTTTGTATCTCTTGTAAATGATAATGAACTGAGTAATTCATTTTCAGTTCATTTTACGAATACAGAGGCACTCACTGGAATAGGGCTTCGGGTATAACGGAGTGATATCATCCGGATATTTGGCCTTCTTGGGTTGCGGCGTGGGCGTGGCGGCGCCGGCGACCGGACATCCGGATAGCGAGCGGTGCGTGAGGAAGGACCCGTTGATGTGTCCGGATCCGTCGCAGCCGGGCGTGGGGCAGTTCACTCCGTCGAACTTGATCGCGGAGGCCGCGGCTGCGACAGCTGCCTTGTGCTGCTCTACCGTACCGCCGCTTTCGAGTACCCGCATTTTGTTACGGTTCGCTATTGGACATCCGGATGCGCTGAAAATACGATCATCCAAATGTTATTTACATACTAAATATAAAGCTTACAAACTTTCTTTATTTCAAGTATCGTATTTATACAAATAGGCTCCTGAACTAGTTAAATATTGTAGTTCGGGAGCAAGTGGGCTCTCAATTTTAATAAAGATACTAAGATACAAACTTTAATTGAGTGAAAACGAAAATGAAACTACTTTAGCAAAACAAGAATATACACTTTATGAACTTAGCCTTGGAATAATAAATTTCATAAGAAAGAATAATGCTTTAAAATTATATCTACATAAATATTAATAATTCGCATGAAAAAACACTGACCAAAGGTTACATTCAACAATGCTATCCTTTAGCAATGTTATATTTATTTGTTCGTTGCTTTGGAAAAATTCCTAATCACATTACATAATGCAGTCACGGTCTTGTATTTTTATCTATTTAGCCATATTAGCACACTGTTATAGAAGTATACATGAGTAGAATTGGAAATATTCACATGCTTTTATTATTGAAATTCTTCCTACTTATATGTACTTACCTTCGATGTGATAAGAACTTTCCAGTGGCGTGTCCAGATCCATCACAGCCCGGTATAGGGCATCTAAGCAGCGTGTAACCAACATACTTATTGCAGAACGCTTACAACATTTACGTCATTTCGCTTATGATATTCAATATTCATTAATATATTCAAAAATAAGCAAATACAGTTGGTAGGTAATATACGTAATTATTTATTAGTAAAAATATAATTACAAAACATAAGACATAAATGGTAATGATTTCCTCATTGTTATTCAAGGCTCACTGATAAGCATGTTTGGAAGAAAAATACGTAAATGACCATAAATAGGTATGTAGCTTATTTTATAATAAATATAGGCTAAGTAATTAGGTACCCCAGCTAGGGAGAAGGTTGAAAAGTATATGAAGATACGATGATATGTTGTGTCTATATTACCTAAAACAGCTGTAGTACAATTCATAAAGACTCACCTCAATGGCTCGGAATCTTGTCCATCTCTTGGTTTGCTCTTCGGTTTGTTGGCTCTTGGACACCCAGAGAGGGAGCGGTGTGAGGAGTAGTTCCCGGTGACGTGACCGGAGCCGTCACAGCCTGGAGTCGGACATTTGAGCTCTTGGGAGTGCGGCTGCAGCTGCGAGCGGTCGGCGCGCGGACACCCGGACAGACTGCACATATACAGACTGCTTACAATGGCGTGTTACTGTATATTAGCTTACACTGCGGAAGAGTCTGATAGAGGACCCGTGACTCTATCCAAATCCGGGATAGTGGAAAACCGTAGGGTTTAAAGATTTAAGACCGAGATACCCTTTCTTCCCCGGGATTGTAGGTATGCGTGAGTATTTCCCCACGAAAATAAAGTCTTTTTAAATAGTTTTATACTATTTGAGATATTTAAGAAGGTTGTCAAGGTAAAAATCAACTAGAGATGTCATTAGAGAGAATTTAAAGTGTTTGTTGACCCGAATTGTTTTTACCTGAAAAAAACATATTTTGTTGGCTCAGATTTGGGCCCTATCATAATCATATTTAAGCGGAATATAGGGAAGAGATTTAAAATTAGTCACTGCGTGTTGATGGTGTTTTAAGCTTTTTTTTTGGTTTTGTGACGACTTAGGTAGTTACTATTTCTTCGTGAGAAAAAAAATAAATTGAGGTAAACATTTAGACGTCCAATTTTAATACAACTCTGATAATATGTAAGTAATAATTTACAACTCGGTGTAGGTTAATAGGTCTAACACTGCATTCTTATCACAATTAAAAACCATGCTGTTTAGAACATTAAATGTAGCGCAAACATTGAATAAGAGTGGAATGTTTATGTTGTTCAATAATAAATTACTGACGCAATTGTTTCCAAACACGTCTATCGGTATTTTTAGATACGTTTCTACAGCAGAGATATTGAAGACAAACATATCGGTCGAAAGGAAACAAAGCGATAACACAATTGTTAATTTACATACAGTTGCATTTCAATTACAAACAGATGGCTTGCTAATTAAATTATATATTTATCTAGATAAATAAGTCATCTTAATAAAAAAATAGAGTTTCGGAACTAACTTTAAAACAGCTTAAACTATATGCGTCTTTCTAACATCGAAGTTTAAATTTGGACTTTCCTATTTATAATTTCGATAATGCATTTATATATACTCGGATACGAAAGATTTAATACGGAAGTTATTTTAGAAGTCGCGTTCTTTAGAGAGCTCGAATTGCAGTCTACTTGATATTTAAATCAAATGATTTTGTTCACTGGATCTCGGGGTTTATAGAAATGAAATGTTAATACACGACACGAAAGAAGTTTACTAAGCTCTAGTGCAGTAGAGGCACGAATACACATTTCTTCATGCGGTTAGTTCATCAAACACAACGAGATGCGGAAATGCGTTAAACTAGGGCGCCGATTATTTTTGTTTAGTCAAACAACGCTTTCGCGAACACGTGTGCTGTAGGCGGCCAATTGACGAATATCTAGTGCACTGTTAATGCAGCTTGCCTGCGATGAGTGGCGAAATGACCACTTATGTGCCCGGAACCGTCGCAGCTTTCGACCGGGCAATGTATCAGCTCTCTCGATTCTCGTATGCGGTAACCCAGTTTCCCATAAAACTCGTCGCGATGATAGCTATATCAATAACAATCAAGTAGTCATTTATTATACAACTCATTTGTTCACGTACACTATTTGCGCATTTTAAATCTCACCGCAACACGACGCCTACATTCCGATACATGAACACGTTCACATTAATAGCAAATATTAAAGTCATCAATCTATAGTTCTTATAAAAAGTAGCGCAAAGTTAATGATACTCGCGCGGTTGTTTACGTAAAATCTATAAATGTATGTTATTGTATCGTGTCTGTCTTTACAGGGGATAAAGGTGTTATTACATTGTCGTATTAGCTGGCTAGTTTTGTGCTGATTGGAGTCTCACCTGTTTCTTCGCATGTTTTTTGTGTAATATCCGTACATGTATCTTATCTTTATTTATCTTTTCGTTCGAAGTGCGCGGAGTACACGCGCTGCGCGGTCGCCGGTATATTTAGACTGATCCGTCAAGTGTGACTTACCGACTTATTCCAAATTCCGTGTGACGCTACAAGTGTGTCACTATTATTGTTTGCGAGTTTGTTTGCGTTTTGTCAATTGTCGCTTATTTATGTTGTTGTAAGGTCGTTAGCTCGGTTATGTTTTGTAATATACCATAGATGCTACGTAAAAAAATATTTACAATTTAAATATCTTCGCATACATTTTTTTTTGTATATTAAATAAATATGCGTTTGTTGATTCATTTAATTAGTACCTATGATAATCTGTGTTTTTAAATCAAAAGTACGTTTAAATAACCTTGAACATTAATTAAACCGAAATGTAGAGTTAATTAGAGCGCGCTACTAACTTTTTCATTTCTTATATCATTATACTAAATTTATACGTATAATATTATAAAAATACAATGATCTTGCAGCGATTGAAACAATAATAATATGAATTATATTATATTGACTGACTGCAATTATAATTTTATAATTTAAATGGCCAAGTGACAAAATTAATATGGATGTATATATTTTAATATTATTTTTACATATTCATATATAACTTCGATTTTTTTTGTATATTAAAATTTCTAAACAACAGGTTACAAGTGCGCCTAGCTGTCTGGACCGCTCACCGTAGCAGCCTCATTTCTTCCAATACTTATCTTATATTATTATTATTTATATTTCTTGTGGGGAAATGGAATATTGTATGGTATGGTAAGGTATGGTGTATCCAATAGTATAGTAGCTCGATAATTTAGATTTTGGTTGCATCATACTGCAGGTGAATACAACTGTCTTTGGGCTTACTGTAGGGCGCGTTCAGCGTGTTGCGTATTCTTTTTGTGTAGGTATCTTAGTTAACTATTGGAAGCAGTATTCACCTGTTTTTGAGTTTTTTCAGTAGTGGGTACATTGCATAATAGTATGACTGTTGCGGTGTTTACTAGTGGGCAGTGTGTTGCATGTCTCTCTCATGTATAGCAGTAATCATCTGTATTTGGGCTAATTGTAGGGCGCGTTTAGTAGCATTATTCATAATGTATACTATTAATGCATGTCGATCTCATGTATGGTAGCTGGCTAGTTTTGTGCTGATTGGAGTCTCACCTGTTTCTTCGCATGTTTTTTGTGTAATATCCGTACATGTATCTTATCTTTATTTATCTTTTCGTTCGAAGTGCGCGGAGTACACGCGCTGCG
>DWAJ01000201.1:0-41819 GCA_018238005.1 Eurema mandarina
CGAACTTTTAACGAGCTAAACTGTCAATCAGATCACTTATCTCAAGTTGGAATAAGAACGTTAGGGTTCATTTTAGGAGCCTTGGGGCTTATTTTAATGTTTCGCTGCTTTTGATTAAAATTAAAACGTTCTGCTACCCAATCAAATAAAATTATGTAATATATTCCAAATATACTATTTATATCGATAGGGTATCAATAAGTATGAGATGATAAAATAAATTTAACAATTAATATGGTTTAGTCGATTTTTATAACTTTTTTCCTTGTCATGATGTTTTATTTTTTCTTTAAAAGTGGTAGTGAAAAATTTAGTTTTTGCGCAAACGCCACTGCCACGTTGTTGCGTCCCACTCTCACTTATACTATAGAAAGAGAGGCATGGTTCTATTTAACATCCAAAATATCTAAGTTAACGTTTAAAGATCGCCTAGCCAGATAAGGCCATTAGTCAAACTAGTTTTAAATAGGCAAAAGTTTTCCTTCCAGCCTAGATAAACTATACTTCTTAATATGTGTTCTTTTTGTTGTTATTATTAAATACATTGTACAAAGATTCGCTAAAACTGTAATGCTTACTAGGGCTTAATAAGAAATAGGAGGTAGGTATTATGATAATGTCCCGCCGGATCCTGCTCTAACGAGACTCGAACGGCCCTGCTTCAACTACTCGTTAGCATGAAATCAAAATATTTATTATGAATTAATTTACATAAACAGCTCACGAAATATGCATTCGACTCACTGCTACCTTTATTTTGTCGGCTCTTTAGTTCAAAGCTTTTATTAAAAATGAAATCGTGTATTGATTTTATACCTCTGGCTATACAAACAGGGGCATGTTGTAAATTAGAATTCGAAAATACGAAAAATAAAACGTACAGCAAAAGAAAAAATGCATTGTTTATCCCACGATAGTCAAATGCTGTAACATATATTAAAAGATGCTATTTCTTTTGTTTTTTTATAACCTTACGTAAAAATAATAAGGCAATAGTTACTTCATATTTCAATATAATATGTTGTACCTTTTAATTCATAGAACGCGATTATTAAATATAATCTCTCAGTACTAAGAACAGTTCAAGGAAGTAAAAATTCTACGTATTATTTTTGTAGTGGAAACCGAAAAATATCAAGTTACATTAGGTGAATTAAGTCAAGCGTAACACAGTTGCCGTTCACACGATAACTTACGAACAAACAGGTCACTCTATTTCGTCCATTGTTTTAAACAATAGAATAACTATTATCTTGTCGTCGATAGGTGATTTTTTTGGTAAATTAATTTGTAGCAATTTCAATTGTTTATTTTAATGGATATACTTAGGTTATAATTAATAGGTAGTTAGCAATACTTTGTAAAAAAAGATAATTTGTGTGATATTTACGTTTCATGTTAAGTTAGTCAGTTAGGTATTGTCAGACAGCAACAGATATGTTTAAGTAACACAAAGGTTTAATATTATTTTTAAACAGACTTATTCCTTATACAATAAGAAAAAGTACGTTAGAACGACTAAGATATTGACATCTCAATAACAATTCAGAACACGACACAGGAAAGAATCAAATCTACGATTTGCGCCTAAACAAACACTGTCACCGTCATAACTGTATACAATTTGTCAAACTTATTTACACAAGTCGAGTCCACTTGCAATAACAGATGTCAGTTTTCTTTTGAGCCTGTCCGTGACGCCTTCAAAGGATTCGCCAAGTCCACTCGAAGGAACATCTGGTTATGCTGAATAAATAGATTCGGAGCATTAATATGTTTGAGTCTTTATGCTATTTGAATTTCTAGTTCCTGTCCGAGAATTCGATTGCGATATTTTAAAGACGATATTTTTTATGTATTGATATTAATATAGATAACATATAAAGTTACTTTAACAATTTTTAGGAATGTTCATCTTGTACTAATAATTATAATTTAGGAAACTCATATTTGTAGATGTAGCAAAATGTAATTATTATTGAACTTTACTATATAATACTATTACGTTAAATAAACTTATGTTATTTGAATTAAAATTTTGGACAATATATGTTTGAAGCCCTACATTTTCAATAATTTGAAGAATATGGATATTCAAAGAAGCATTTTGACGACACCTTACAAGAATAGCAAATTAGCTATCGTAGAAAACTTTCATCGAACAATATACGGAAAGTATAAAATTAGAATACAATTAACGGAAACATTCTAACCCCTTTGTTTACTGAACGGTAGCTTATAATGTCACAGAAGCGTGTCATTCATTTTATATGAAAAGCAATAAAAATACTTGGAAATGACAAATGGCTACGAAATGGTAAAGCGAATTTAGTTCGTATTGGCGCAAATGAAATTTTTGCACAATGAGAATTAAATGGTAAATGATGTTGGCATTTAGAAAGTTCGACAAAGCGTGGAGGCTAATAAAAGGTGTCTTCGGGGACAGAACCAATGGTATTACGGTAATTAAGAGGTAACTAGCAGATAATTTGACGCCAAATTATGTTTGTCTGGGACGTTTATTAGATCTACGACGAACAATAAATGTAATTTGATATTATGAGTTATTTTATTTGTTATTAGACGTTATTTACTGGATTTGGTAGTGTTAATATAATAAATTATATTAATACAAGCAATTATGATCTTAACGTTTACCGTTTGTAATAAGCAACTTTATGAAATTTATTTAAATCTTACTATTATAATTATTTAATGACATAATACTCATATTGAAGTTTATCAAACTAAGGCTAGTGTAGACTAATTTATAGGTTGAAAAATAGTGTATATTGCTTTTTAAAGCGTTAATGTAATAAGATTTAATTTTATATTATATGCTTCGTATGTTTGACTTCTTAAAGTTTTAATTTAACATACGAATGAACGAATGTATGGTAAAACAAATTTTCTATTCATAACTCTAACGGTTTGTATCACGTCATAGGTCACCTCCCTGTGTGATAAGCAAACAATGAAGGAAGATAAAATATTTACCGTACGCCTTGGATTAATTTACTATACCCAGTTCTCGAAATTAGTCGCATAGAGTAAGTAAACAGAAAAGCTGAATACATAGCCTTATCACCGTTTAATATTTGGTGAGCATTCGAAAGCTAAGAATGATTTCGGGCGCTTAAGGAGATGCGGTTTTGACAAAGGAAAAATTAATGATTGTCCTTACTGAGAAGCAAGGAATTGAGTTTCCGTTTAAAGGTGAAGGGTGTCGGCTGATGGATGAAAGGTGGATTTTAATGAGGTTTTAACCGGAATTAAATTTTTCACAGCCTCCGCTTTGATAACGTTTGAGCGAGTATTTTTGATGGTGCTTTAACATTCATTCAATTTCATTCGTCTGTTTATTGTATTATGAGTTTGATTTTTTTATTATGTGTTTTATTATGCGATATGATAGTTAAAAGTATTAAGTTCAATCATTTTATTTGTCATATAACTAACCTAACGTTCTTCAAAAACTTGTAATCAGTTAATAGAGATAGTGTAAACATTTTTTCAAAGACAAGAAAATAAAGTAAGCGAGAAGACTTAATGATAAACCTGATTCGTGACAAAACGTTAAGACCGTTGCGTTTAAAATTACGATTCTACATCAGCCATTCACAATTATCCTGAGCAAAGATAAGGCGAGTTAAAGCGTCGCTCATTTTTCTATGAGTTCGTGAGTCATTACCCAACTCGTTCTATTACGAAAAGAGGCTTCATTACCGCATGAGTGACAATTTAATGAAGTGTCGGTATTGTAGGCGAGGTTATTAAAATTTACCAGCTAATGAATAGACTCTTGATGAATATTTCGTAAGAGCATATTGAAACGGATGAATGGGAACTGTAGATTTGCTGTTTGTTTATTGCGATATCACTATCAGCTTATATTTATGTCAAATGCGTAAGTACGATGTAAATGAACATTTTATATAACAAGCGGGAACTTTAAATGTTATTCACCGTTTGAAAAGTGTATACAGATCTTAATAAGCACGATTGCTTAACAAGTATACTCGTAATATTGATTTTACGATGCCGCGTTTGTTTGCTTATTACGAAACAGTTGATATTTTAAAAAGTTCCATATGAATTCTTTTGTTTTTTTTTTTTAATTTCGTATATTCCCAAGAATATTATAGCATAGAATATAACTTTTGTAGCACGTATAGCCATAAGTTATATCTTTTAAATCTTGGTGGCCTAGAAAAAAAGCAGGTGCACAATTTAAAATATAACTATGAGATGGAGACGATAACGTTGAAAGAGCTTTGTTTGTAAGCTTTGCTAGTTTACAAAATATCCCATTGTTTATATCGTCAAGGTTAAAAGAGACATTTTTATGAAGCGTGTTCTGAGTTCCATGAAATCTTTGTATAGTTAGAAGTAATGTGGTGAGTCATCGTACAATGGTGTAGTACTGTAAAGTATTCATTTACGAAAAATGTTTGCCTATATTTGAGTATAATTTACAATGGATTCATTTAAACAACAATCTATACTTTTTATAGTGTATACTTTATAGACAGTATGGAGATAAATTAAAAAGTAGCACTAGTAAATATTATTGTACTCACGTTTTACAATAAAAGTGAAATGTTAAGAGACTTACTTAGTTGCGTTAATTTAGGTACTAAAATAAATATTTTAGTACCTAAATTAAATGCAGATATGCGCTTAATATCCACATTGTTCTAGATTATTTCGTTCTTGGTATTAATTTTATAATTAAGATAATATGTTTATGTTTATCACAAGATACGTTTATTGGTTTGAGGAGATATGTTTTTCAGAGACTAATTGTGATGATTTGTGTCAAAAATAACTAATGTACTAATGACTGCAAGATATTAGGGAGCGTTTTCCTGAATTTAATAAGCTAATAAAAATCTATTACTAACAGAAAAGGACTTTACTTGTCAATGCCATATAATAATCCAAAAAACATGTTCAAGTTATGCGAATGTACCTAAAAGTTAACAATGTGACTTATTCAATGGGACAATTGTACAGAAATCTTAAATTATCCACAGATCTGTGCTTAAAAAAAGTAATTTATCATTCAAGGTACGTTCTTATCTTGTGATTACGGCACGAGCGGCTATGAAGAGACCCAATTATTCCACTCACGTATATTTTCCTCAGATTTAGGTGCTTTTTAAAAGCTTCAATAGCTACAATAACCAACTAGCACAGCGATAAGAAAGCTTTAAAATAAAACTAGTTTAATTATAATCTATTTTTAATAATTGTCATCATTTTAGAGTTCATTAGGGTTACAATGAAACAAAAATATAATTTTATGCAAAAATTATCACAATGGCTTTATTAAAGTATATAAATAGGTATACTTGTGACTTAATATGGACATTTATTATTTACAGACTATGTACAAATTCACATAATATTCTACAGCAGTCTTATAGAATTTATTTACAATAATATGAAAAGAACGCCACTTTATATCTAGAATTACAAAAATAGGTTGAAATCTTAATTATTTGGTAAGCACGATGATACAATTTATACAAGAAGCTTCGACTAAATAATTAATTATACAATCAAAAGCGTAGACTAGACAAGGTAAGCTTGACCGGATTGTTGTGTGTCAATTATAGGAGGTGGTGGTGGCCAATGCCTGAACTCTCGCCTTCGGTTCATATTACTAGCACCTAATTCAAGTGAGGAATAGTCTGAATCGATTGACGAGTAAATATGGTCAGAGGGAGGCCTACCATCAGGACCATATGGCGTTTGAACTCGGAATCTACTCTCTACATACTCAGGTGAAGCGCTCACACCGTCAGCAGAAACACGCATCTTATCAAAAGAAAATGACCTCATAGTACCGTTCTGTATACCCCCACGCATATTATAAGAATTGATGTTATGCCTTAAACTCGACGACTTCCGATACGTCCTATCCGGTAACGCATATCTCACTTTTTCCCAAAATTTATTCTGTCCCCATTTTATTCTGGAACTAGTTTTAAAGTACAGTCTCAAATCCGGATCACATTCCGCCTCAGTACTGACAGAACTTTCTTCTATTATAATTAAAGTATAGATTCTAGTTTTGAGTATCTCGTGTAATGCTTGCCTAAACTCGAATCGAGACCATTCAGTTTGAATGAAATTTCTAGTTAGGACGAGAATAATGCGCTTAGAGGCTTCGACCGCCTCGGGGAACGGTAAAGTACATTGCATATAAGTGGTACCATGTTGAGGTATATCTCTATAATGTAAGCATAAATTATACGACGGACTACCGTTCTCTAATTCAGCCGCTAAAGTTTGAATAACAAAATCGTCATCCTTTGGACTATAGCAAACATAGGCATCGTATAATTTGTCAGTGTCATCGTACGCTCCAGTGAGTGGAAACAATCTTATACCACAATTTGAATATAGCCATATACGTATTGTATCTCTAAATAAGAAAATCAGAAGCGTTACGAGTATTATAAGTAAAAATCCAGAAAACGCCGTAGCTAACATTGGGACATAATTTGAAACTAGTACATTATCCATACCAGTTTCACCCGCATAATAATCGCTACAGATTGTTCCGTTAAGAACAAGATCCTTTTTCTGTGGTGTGGATGAATCTGTATCCCAACACCATAACTTACTTACATCATTAATTATGAGCACGTTATCGGATAAATAAGAAGTAAATCTCTGCAAATATCTACATTTACAAGACCACATATTATCACTTATCGCTATCCTGTTAAGGTTTTTATTAATGCCTAAACTCCAGAGTGAAAAGTCAACTAACTTATTTCCGTCTAGTCTTAAAATTTTCAATGAATACAATGTTGAAAATGTGTTATTGCTAATGTATCTCAGAAAATTATTTTGCAAATAAAGTTCATTGAGTTGAGATAAATATTCAAATTCATATCCATAAAGATGTGTCAGCTTATTGTTTGCAAGATTTAATGTTACGAGAGAAGATAAACCGGCGAATGTTCTGTTTTGTATGCTTTCGACTTCGCTTGAATTTACATAAAGAGACCTCATGTTTTTTCTACCGATGAATGCATAATTTTGCAATTCTTTAAATGTATTCCCATCTAAGTAAACTTCTGTTGCATCCATGGGTATTTTTTCTGGAATATCTATCGCTCTTTGACTCGAACAATCTACTACGTTTGTGTGCCAGGTCGGGTCATGATAGCAAGAACAATTATATGGGCATGTCATTTGACAATCGCAAGCAACATAGTCGCAGCAATGGCAAAGAGTAAAGCAATGTGTTTCGTAAGTGCACAGAAAGTCGGTAGCTTTTAGGTTACTAAGCGTAATATGAGTAACACTTCTTGTGTGCGTCATTTTGCAGATGACGTTTTCTAGATCCATTATTCGAGGATACTGTCTAGTCGTAGTCATATTATTTATCAACGGTAACCACTCCATTGAACAATCACAATCGATCGGATTTCCACCTATGTAAAATTCTGGTAATGATTTATTTAATGGCACAGGAAATAAACGTAAACTATTGAGATCTAAATTTGTCAATGCATTCTGATACATATCAACTCTTGTTAAATTACGTTTAGCAACAAAAGTATTAACTTGAACATTTGTTATGAAGTTATTATTGATAAATAATACTTCCACGCTATTTGGAATAACTAAAGGTGATATTTCTGTTATTCTATTACGGCTAACATCTAAGGTAGTTATTTTTATTTCGTCCTGAAGTTTGTAATAGTTACCTAAGTGTTCAATGTAATTGCTATGTACGTCAAGCCATTTAAGATTACTCGGCACAAATGCATAGTCAAACCAAACTAGATGGTTTTCCGATAAATTTAACCATAGCAAACTTAAAACTGAAGAAAATATACCATTAATATCCACTATGTAATTTTTATCTAAGCGTATGGCCTCTAATTGTTTGTTTCGCTCGAAACATCCTCTTTGAATGGCTTGTATTTTATTTTTTGCGAGATTAAGCACTTGAAGACTAGGCAAGTCCCAAAACATACCGATCGATAAGTTACCAATTTGATTTTCGATCAATCTTAAGCCCGTCAATTGATCCAAGTTTTTGAATGACCCATTTTTAATATCAGTTATTAAATTTTCCCCGAGATCTAAAGTTTTTAAAAGAGATAATTCCCAAATAGCTTTAGGAACTTCTACTAATTGATTCGAGCTTAAATCTAATTCTTTTAAGTCGGAGCAGTTTTTGAAAGCTTGCGGATGAATATTGACTAATAAGTTATTATTCAAATTAAGCTTACTTAGAACAAAGAGGCCGTTGAAAAGCAATTCATCAATAGTATGTAAACGATTCTCTGCCAATATTAGTGTATGTAAATTATACAATGGTAAGAAAGTATTTTCCTCTATATATCCAATTGAATTATTTCTTAAATCTAAAATTTGAAGAACGAATAAATCTTTGAATGTCTTATTTTCTATTCTCGTTAAGGCATTATTTGATAAATTTAAAATGATTAATCGAATAAGTCCACTAAAAGAACCACCGTCGATGTGAGCGCTAGATAATTGATTATTTGATAAATCTAACACAAAAAGTTGTTCAAGGCGATGAAACACACCCCTACCGAGCTCAAATAACTGGTTATTATTTAAATATATTTCCCGTAACTCTTTAGTGTTAGCAAATGTGCCCTCGGGTATAAATTGAAGATTATTGTGAGAAATATTTAAAATGCGTAATGATATAAGTCCATTAAAAATTTCACTAGAGATGTCACTTATGTTGTTATGTTGTAACCGGAGCTCCTGGAGGCGCCTTAGTGCTGCTATTTCTGAATCTTCAGTTAAGGATTTTAATTCATTGAAGCTTAAATCCAAGCTCAGGATATCGATACCGCATTTGTTTCCCAATCCGATGCGGTCAATATTTTTTATTTTGTTATGCGTCAAATTTAATTTTTGTAAATTAACCAAAGGGCAGAATACAGCAGATGGTATTACTTTCAAATTATTTTCACCTAAATCCAGGGATTGTAACTCTCGCAATCCATTAAAAGTTCCCAATGATAGATCTAAATTCTTATTCGTGCCCCAATCATAGTTTTTTGAACGAATCGACAGCTTCTTTAGTTCACGTAATCCTTCGAATGCGTTGCCTGGTATTCTGAGTAATTTGCAGTTGTGTATCGTTAAATTTTCAAGATTTAAAAACTTTTGAAAATAATTTGCTTCGAGGTGGCTTTCGAACAGGAGCAGCTGATTACATTCGATGAATAATCTCCTTGTATCGGCAGAGGCAGGTGCCAAGCTAGATCCATTTGTTTCCAGCGTTCGCACATTGCAAATAGTCGTTTTATTTGCACTTTTACAATAATTATCACCCAGCGATGCATATGCATTACAATCTAAAGTCACTAACAAAAAAGTCAGCAATAGTAACATTTTTCACACACATTTGTCTTTATTTACAGGTTTATGTATAGTTTCTTAGTGTTTAGAGAGCACGAGTCATGATCACTTCACTTGTTTACGTCGCGGCGTGTGTACGGTGAGTGCGGGAGGCGACGCGGACGCGTGCCATCCACATGGTGACTTGCGTCGGACTGACGAGCCGAGTCGGTTCGACTTCGGCCGAGAGCCGCTCAAAGCTGCCTCCGTGCGCCCCGCAACCACCCCGTCATCCCCACATAGTTACACGTTTGCATGGCGCCACTTGCACACCCAACCACTCGCACAATTATGTAATGTTTTCTTGATCGAGCTTCCACATTGGCCTTAAAAAAAGGTAGCGTACGCTCTCAGAATTATGAACGACGGCATGCTTTTACATTTAGACGAGTGGAATAAGTTACGTTAAAATAATATTATTCTTCTCATAATTTCTTTAATTCATAACATATACTCTCCCTATAACTTATGAATATGCAGCAACGATCCTTATTTTGAAGAGTTTGATTGTAGCAACGAGCCTAATAAAACAAAAACAACGTGGAAGTCCTACCGATACAGCGATAAAAGACATCAAAGCGACAATCGGGAACACGATTCAGGTATTGTTGCAGACGTTAATTCTTTTTTGTCGTCACTTATTGAATTCGAAACTCGTGCTTTGTAGAAGGTACCCAATAAAGCTTGTTTGGCGCTTGGCCCTTCACATATTTGTGTAACGTGTTGAATTCTGAACTAGAGCTACTGTTTTCGGATTGGAATTCCAGGAAGATGTGAAGTTAGGTGTCGATAATTTAATTCCCTTCTTCGACACGCAAAGTCGCTTACGGTCTAACTAGAAGTTAGTATCAGGCGCAATGCCTCAAAAGTTTACAGCTGGCTCGGAGAGGTTTTACTGACTTTGTTTGACCTACACTTGCCTTCTATTATCGTATTATGTTCTAGTATTTGCGTTTATTGTAAAAATACTTATCGCATTTTTTACTTTAAGATATGTTATTTGAATTATTATAATAAAAACCAATAAATTACTATTACTAGTGTCTTGAAAATAATATAAAAAAACGCCGTAACCAAAAAATGCGCAGTTGTTTTCTTGATTTATCACAAATGCTTTAATGTTAAGCTTTATGAACGCAAAAACTTTTGTTGTTACGAACAAGTTAAGAAGTGTTAGCCGACTTTCCCCTACTTAAGTGATAAAAAGCGATAACATCCACAAAAACACTTCAAGTAGTGCGATATCCTTAATATTAATGTCTTTTGAGCATCGCGTATCAAAAGTTCCAGATGTCGAGAGTTCTTAGCGTTAGCTTGATAAATGACTTCGCTCGCTCTCGAGAAACTTACTACTACGCGAATCTTGTAATTAATATTAAACCTCAGTTGTAAATATTTTGTGCTGCTGCAAAAATTCTTGATCTGACTGTCACTCTGATTCACTGTTTTATTGTTTAGTAAATTTTAAAATATGGCAATTTAATAAAATATAAAAATAAAGTTAGCTCTAGTAAACTAACATCTCAATGTAAATAACATGTTGAGGCGTAAGTTAATAAATAGGATAGGTGAAACTTTAGTTGATATTATACTTTAAAAGCAATTGATATTTTTTTCATCCTTCAAATCATTTGATGTGAATAAAACCTTTTACTTACCGCATAAATCTCACGACTGCATCGCAAAATATAGGATTTCATGTATGTATTAGCAATTACTATGGAAACTATTCACATTTCGGAATACCCTAGGCAATACCGTCAGTTTTTCACTGTATACAATATCTGTAGTGTCACAGCGAGTACGTGACGAGCCTGCCAATGACGTATCACTAACTCGCTTCCGTATCATCTTTATCGGATTATTCAGATCTCGGATAGTTTGAACAATCTTGTGTTTCTATTTTGGGGTGCATTTCTTCTAGGGAACGTTTGCGAGCTCATTTCGACGTATTGGAACGTCGCTGGAATAAATTTTGCGACTATTGTTTACTAATATCAATGACAATGAGCAAGAACACGTTGCAAAGACTATCACAACTTTGTATAAAAAAGATGTTCATGTAGTTTGAAATTATTACTTATTTAGCGTTTAATATATTGTAACCAATTAGAATCAATCCTTTAGACTTTCCTATCCAAAGGTTAGCGATAGAGAAAATAATATCCGGCTTCAATTAAATAAATGGGTATTAAAGCGGTAGTCAAGCTCAAAGCTCTTCTGGTTATCTATTTTAGTATTTTGATATTAACGCGTTGCCACCGTATATCGTGGTCAGATCGCAGCTATGAGATTGTGCACACATTAAGTTTATTCGTTCGAACAGCACATAATGTATGAATGTGAAGATCAGATAATTGTAGAAGCCGATTATTTATCGGTGCTATTTCTTATAAGATTCTCAAGCGTTAAATATTTATTGGAGGCATAAAATAGAGCAAGAGATTAAACGACGTGAATTATATCTGATAAATTGTGCGAGTTGTTTGATCTTCGTAAGTATCTTTTGTACATAACCTTCGTTTTATGATCACCTGGTACCAAGTATTAAATAACTAAAAAATTTTAAATGAAATATACTCGTACGTATATGCGATGGTTATTCAACTGTATATTCAACTGGCTCAAAATTTCTGATTTCTTAAATAACGTTATGTTGTTGTTAATAATTCTAAATGTTAAATTATCTTTCAAGTGCTGTTATAATGTGATTAATATATTTAATGTTATTAAAGCATCTTTCATAATCGCTGAATCTCCACTGAAACAAACATTTTACACAAAAGTACACACCATTTAATTTACGCCAAGATTTTGTAGGTCGAGCTGTCCACGACACTTATCATTCACACTACACATAGACACTTATATGTGTAATATGAGTACGTATATAGTAGTATAATGAATATGAAGTACGTTTATAACATTTCAAACTAATGTAATAAGAAATAAAGGCAATAAGTCTGCGAAGTATCGCTATTTTCTAGAATAATCTTTGTCCGCACCGTATATCGGAGTAGTATTGCGTGCGCTTATCTCGAATCTGTTCTAATCGCCACCTGCGGATACATTGGAACTGCGACAAGACCTGATCGCGTGTTCTATTCAAATTCCGCTATACAACGCCACTGAATTTGGTTCGAACTGTCTAGTTAAAACTTATATTTGCTACAGAATATCTGAGCGGGTTTCTGTTTAAGCTGAATGGATTAAATGTACTAAGGTAGCATGAAGTATAGGTATTTAATTTATACGTGACAGCAACGATTAAATGGTTTAGAAATTTATTTCAGATTTAACAGTAACTTAAAGGTATTTTATAATATAAGTAGGCTTAGTTTTAATTAATAAACAAGCTTGGTCTGCAATTTTATATTAATCTAATAAGAAATAATAACAGACGTTACAGCTAAGAGGAGCGATAGTTATTTTATGAAAGTTAGTTGTTACTAGTTTTTCTTTTGTCTTGTTTGTATGTTGTATCTCAAAATAGACAGATTCAAATGTATCTTCAAACGTGAAAGTATTAAAATACGTTAATAAATTTTTTCATAGCTATTTTCGTTCTTGAAACATCGCTTAAATTGTGGATGAATTCACACTTCATCAGATAATAATACTAAGGGTCGCTTTGGGCGTTATAGCTTACCATATCTACGATCGGTACTTACAAACAATACTGAATTTAGAACACAAATCTGTTAAAGATAACCTCTGCCGCGATAACCGTTTCAATGTTAATGGTTAGACATTGCTGAAGTTCGTGAGTATTTCACATAATGTCATCGATGTTTGTTGTACGAGTACATGATAGAGAGCACAAAGTTTATCGAACATATACCAATGTTACAATGGAATATTACTCAATTAAAAAAAACAAGTGAAGACAAAGAAGCTTGACCAATTTCAACCACACAAGTATACAACATTTACTTCGCGCAAGAGTCTATGAAGGTGCTAAGATCCCATCTGTGGTCGGACGGAACACAGTGGGGTTTGGGTCAGTAGAAGTCTATCATAACCCATAGTATTTGCGTTAGTGAGTATTCCAATAACCTAATTTAGGTAAAGTTAATTATATTGCAATCCAAATAGGTCTCATGCTACAGCACGAGTTGGAAGCCCAAGGCGTTGCAAAAAGTTTCTTTGGCAGCAGCTCGAAACAGGAAGCTTAGTTGCACAACACAAGGAAATTAAAGGCGCTCACATTATGTAATTGAGTTCTCGCCTAGGATATTACGAGAAGATTGCTCGTCAACTCGAGTTCCCGCTTCAATCACTTCGAATAGTTCCAATAGTTTGAACGTTGATTAAGCAGAATCGGTTCAGTGGGACAGTGGGGACGTGTAGAATCGATTAGCAAGAATGTATGCATGATTCGATTTCGGATTTCGTTCTCGTTTCAATACATTATTCTAGCTTGAAGACCAGAGCTGATGTCTGAAATAGAATTTGAGGACCGCAATATCCTGAACAGATAAAACGAGTTTCTCTCTATTATTTATTTGGAACAAATATATGGAATTCATGTTATCGTAGAGAGATGGACAGATGGATTATTGATTTGTAATTTCTTCTAACTTCAAAGAATATTCCAAGAAATAGATATCCAATATCAATAACGTACCAAAAATTAAAGCGTAAAATTTTCATTCGATCTTGCAATTAAAATTTAAGCGTTCGTTACTTACAAATAAAGTTGTTTCAACTTGTATAAAGTTCGTTTATGTATTTACGTTTAACTCATCTCAGATCAAAGATTCATTAAAACTCCGGTACAACCTTAATTGCGACATATTTGATCTCTCGGTTTGTTTACACCGATACGTTTCAGTTATCAAACTTTAAATTACACATTTATGCTTAATTACTTGCTGTTTTCTTAGGATAAATTTCAATAAATTTTGCCTCTTAAAAATTAGAAAAAGGCGTCATTATTCATTATCATTTTATTTTTAAATGTGATGTTTTTTCAAATCATAAATCTTTCATTGATGAAACGAGTTTGTATGTACATATGCCACCTCTTTAGATCACACAGTTTTTATCCCGACGGGCCACGTTGTTTGCGAATGGAAACTAATGGGTAAGTACCACGTAGCAAAACTTGTTAAAAATCTATTTGCTGTTTTTATTCCCCTATACAACAAAAACCTTATAAACTATGCATCTCCATTGAAAATGTCTGCTATATAATATTTACGGTACCAGGATAGCAGGAACAGAAAGTGTTTGCAGTTAATTATGATAATGGATTGCAGTACCAACACTCTGGGTTTGTTTGCGTTGCGTGCTCGAATATTTGAGACTCGTAGAACCGTAGCTTGAGGTCTCTTATGTGAGTAAGATTGGATTCAAATCTGGATATAAATCTTTAATATATTATGTAAATAATGAACTTTATTGATTTGAAAATAAGGAATAAAAGATATTAAATCTGTTGAATCTAAGAATGGCGAAAACGCAATACCATTTTTAAAATGATTGTAGATAATAAATTCAAATTGCGCAATACGAACTGGTTCATTTCCAACTATTCCCTCATAAAGTTATAAAAGAAGTAATGGTCGCAATAACAATAAGACAACGCCATTACAAGCAACCGTAGTTTTATTCGCGTTTGCATCTAATGCTTGCAAAAGCTTAGATTACACTTTACACGACCCGGTTGTACATAGCTCCGTGGAATTGCGTGTACACCAGCCCTAACATTCAACAGAACTATAACAATAAATATCTCCATAATAGCCGGTGTAATCGTATTTCCTTTCATGACTAAAATAATACCATTCATTAAATTATTTTTAAAGATATTTTAATACTTGATGTAATCGGGGTGAAATTCAATAAAAAGACTTTATTGTCCGCAGTCACGCATGTAATGAAAGCTATAAACAGGTTGTTGAATACAATAAAAGTGTTGCTTGTACAAATAATTCAGTGGCCTTATTCATATATAACTAAGCCAAGAATATTAATGGCTATGATTTTATTTATTGGCCAAAACCGCGTGCAAGTCGTCCAGTTATGTATTGAGTTTGTCACAAACAATCAGCAGTGTCTTTATTGTACGATGGGAATGACTTCTGATAAAATACAATAATGAAATATACAGAGATAACTCCCTTGCGTATATACCTGATTCTAATATATAGAAAGGTTAGAAGTTTAGAAATAGTTTTTTTTTACACAAAATGTTATACATTTGAAGATAAATATCCAATTAGAAAAGTTTATTTGGATAATGTTCTAACAAGCGAAAGTTGTTACTTTGAGTCAACTAAGTTTGTGTGAGTTTTAAGAAAGGTTCCATGTCGAAATAAAAATAGACTCATAAGTCTATCCTTGACCATGATCGTTGTAAAGGGCGTGTACTTGAAACGTGAAATATAAAAAGGAAATCGCGTTAAAATATATTTAAGAAAATAATAATAAAAAGGTAAAATATTTATTAGTTATTGACAACCGCTTGGTGCAATGGTTATACGAATGCCTTCTGCGCTATGGGTGGTGCCTTCGATCCACACATTAGAGGGAGACATTTGCGTTTTTCTGGAGTCTGTGTGTTGCCATGTATATAATATCGACTGTAAGTCTGTAAATAATGTACATATGTCATTTATCCGTTAACTTGTTGTCAAGACACCTCTTTGCTTAGTGAAAAACTAGATAGCAGTGTTTTTAGAAAATAAGCGTATTATAGTACCTATTTATCATTTAATCCATAGTTTTTACTTCAAATTAATTAGAATAAAAAAAGCCACCTACCTAAACTTGAACAATGCTTTGATTTATATACGATCTGCAAACATTATGGGCCGGTTTGGCCTATACATAATATACTATGTCAGGCAATTCGTTCTGCAAATTTAGAACAACGAATGTTATGGAGTGATTATTATGCACCAATTTGAACTATATATAAAAATTTATGGAGTCTTTATGGCAATTCGAATATCCATTTAAAGCACGCGATATAAGCACTATAGCAAATCAAATATCCAAATTAAAAGTGGAAAATCGATTATTCATATTTCTAGATAAACATATTGGTAGATCACTCCTTGAGTATTAAAAAAAACATATATACGGTCGCATTGAGAAATCTCCTCCTTTTTTGAAGTAGTTTAAAAATTCAAAAAGATGGTTTTTATGCATAGAACCCATTATTGTTTGTATACCTATGTTAATGAATTTTTTTGTTGAAGAATTTTCTTATCTTTTATACTATTTATGTCATCACTTACGGGCCAAAAACTCTTTAGCATATATATAGCATATTTAGAATATATTATCTTAATAATTTAAACGTAGAATTCGAACAGCGGTCACGATGGTGAATATCAGCTCCATCCCTTTCTCTGTTTCGCTTACCGCCACATCGATGTAACGCGGTCACCGGCTGCACGTGACGATGGAAATATATTGATTGAAAACTAAAATCCACGGGCTCTAAGCCAGACGGCTGTTTTTACTGTCCCACCCAACGGAGTTTTTAGCGAACATTTTTATTTTATAATCTACCAGCTTTTTCGCAATCCGCGAACTGTATCTATGTGAACATTGTTAATGAGTTTCTACGATTGAAAAAGCTATAGAGTTGCTTTGGTATTGCAGATTTTAGTTGAAATTTTTTTACGGAAAAGACATTTGATGTCAAAACCATGGCCGAATATGAAAAAAAATGTATAAATGTGTTTTTGACTGGCAAATAAATGTGTTGCGAGGCTCTGAAATATAACTATCATGTCTTTATTTTTTGCCGCTACTGTATATTTTTATAGTGAAACCCCATAAAAACAGCAACAAAGATGGTCCCAAAAACACAAAGTCGTACATTACGTCCAAATTTTGTGGCAGAATTGAAAAACGTCTCAAAAAAGCGAACGCATTGTTTCGCGTCGTTTACAAACAAAGAATCGGTATAACATCGGAGCCAAAAAGCCGGAATTCGATGTCATAATATATTTCGGTACAGAGCTAAGTGTGAAATACTGTTGTTCAATATTTATAAGCGTTTTTTTTTGTTTTATTTATTCACGGAGCGCGGCCCGTGGGGACGAGGTTGCCTTTTCACCTTCTTTTTAGTATCTGCATTCGTTTTGGACATCTTAGCTCGCTATAAATAATGCATTATCACGCGGGCGGTCAGAGGGAATGAAATTATTTTAATATGATAACATCGATATTCGTTGCATACAAACCGCGTTCTGGAACAAAGACACTCAATATGTATCTGTGTGATATTACTTTTCTTTTAATATTACAATACAAATAATATATATTGTTAGACTCAACACATTGTAGTAGTAATTAAAAGTCAGAGAGGTCAATTTCAAATTACAATCACAAATTTAAATGAGGTGTCAAATGACCCTTTTATTTGAGTTAGATTTCATAATTATCTATGTACGGACCATCGTTAGGTGGGCCCGGCTACTATATATCTAATTTATAATTAACTTAAAATACCGAAAAAACGTGATACAATTATATGAGAATACGTCCACAAGACAGCTTGCTCAATACAAAATAAAAAACCAACAAGATGAAATTATAACGCAAGACCAGTAGGGTACTTAATACTAAAAGATTTCATTAGTCGAGTACAAGATTAATCAAAGGTGTATAACCACAAATCACAAGTTGTGCGGTCATGCAACTCTTAAGAAAACTTAATCATACTTAAAGCTGGCTATAAAAACGGGTACAGCAGGGAAGCATCGTTCCGTTTAATTAGAATGCAAATTTAATAGCCTACAGAGATTTACATGTCAATAGGTTCCGAAATAACGTAATCTGAAAGCACAAAGGATTTTGATACTGACGCCTAGTCTAAGCATCAACCAGGTAATGGTGGGCTATGAATATCAATATTAGGTAAACAGCCTCGCCGTATTAACGGTGTTTTTATATATATTTAGGTGGCATCTGTAGGTTGATACTATACTTGTATATTTGTTTGTTATGAAAAAGTAACCTTAGGTATTTTTATTTATTAACTAGCTGTTGCCCGCGACTCCGTTCGCGTGGTATTTCGTATAAATTTTGACTCCTCTTCCCCCCTTATAAGCCTTTTTTTCAGTAAAAAAGAGGCCTATGTTTTATCTCAGGCTCTAGACCATCTGTGTACCAAATTTCATTACAATAGGTTCAGCGATTTGGCTGTGAAAGCGTAAAATTATAAAAAGTTGCAACCCCTCGCGCAACCTTTTGGGGATTGATTTTAAAAAAGTAGCCTATCTCAGGCTCTAGACCATAAGTGTACCAAATTTCGTTCTAATCGGTTCAGTAGTTTTACTGTGATGGAAAGACAAACAGACAGAGTTACTTTCGCATTTATAATAATAGTATGGATTATAGATTCATATCGGTATTTGCAATGACAAAGAAATTTTATTGCATTAAAGTGAAATTCTCAGTAATTTCGTATAGTTCGGGATTTTATTAGAGCTCACTTTAAGATGCTTGATGATTATTTCCGATCAACCTGGTTCTACAAGACTCCTTATGAAATACAATAACATCTCTGAAAATAACATGACACTGGTGGTCGAACTAACGTCGTGGTACTCACTACTATTAGTAGGTAGGTAGTAGTTGTTAGGTATAATAAAAGCTCCAATTATTTAAAAATGCTAAAATAATATTCATTTGGCACCTAAAATTTTAAAGCTACTTTAATATAGCGCGAGAATCAAAATTAAAATGTTTCAAATATTTTTATTGTTCCCCGCGATATGAGCACACCGGTTCGCTTTTCATCTATATTAAAATCTAATGAAGATTCACTGCAACTGCAGCAAAAATCTTTTCAGCGTTTTCACCAACAACGTTGGATTAAAAATTTTAATAAGTCATAAATAATTGCCCTGAAAATTAAGTTTTTATGGAACTTTCTAACAGTTGTTAATTTTTGTTTTCGTTATTAAGAACACTCATAATGCTGGTACTGTCGTAATATTTAACGTAGATTTATGAAAGGTTGTAATACAATGTTGAGTGCGAAATACATTTTAGTACTTAGATTGTGATAAATGTTAATTTAGATTAGTACATATAATTAGATATCAAATGTCCAAAATAGGTCCTAGAGATCTTTATTTGGCTTAGTTTAACGTTGTATTTACGTAGTAGTCTTTCTAAACTTCACTTTTTATGTTTTCAGTGTATCAATATATTTCTATGATATGTACATTTAAAATTAGAAATTAAAACTGATATCAAATTTCTATGTAGAATTTGTATGCTGTTGACGCTTTCATTAAAATGTTTTCTACATATAAATGTAGATATCCATTGTTTTTCAGGAGACAAATTGAAATTCATAATTCATAATTACGCATCTACTATTACATAATATTAATAAAAACCTATCAACCTACCTTTACAAAAACAATGTAGGTGGCCCAATTTATGTATCTAACAACTTCTACACCAAAAGATAACAAAGAAAAGATCGTCATCGATAAAGAAACCAAGCTATCACTTTAATTGCATATTTTATTAAAATAAAACAAACATAAATTAAGAAGAGTTTACGAGACACTTAATAAATAACATGCGAATGCCATTAACGTTATAACAGTTTTATAGGTTTAATGAAAGCCTGATGGATGCGGATCTTATTACCTTTTTCCTTTGTATTTGTTGCGTTTCTGTTTGATGCTGTTTTAACGAAGAAGTTGTTGTACGCGATCTCCCTTAATTTTAAAATCTTTTAAGTATTCTTTTCTTGAATGTATACTTATCAATTCCCTGGATAATCTGATGAATCTAATCTGCAGTGCAGACTTTGTACACCACCGGTATTAATCCACATTGTTAATAGACGTTAAAATCAAATATTCATAAAATATTGATTTATTCTTTAGTCTTTATTTTAAGATATTTTTGTATAAAAGTCACATGCGAATTATTTTGCTGAAATATTTGTACAACTCTTTATATTCTCAATTATTTAGCTGTAATTAAAAACATAGTTCTTTAAGAGAAGATTGAGATTTAATTGCGTATTTAAAATAAGATTTTTGTTTAAAATGTACTACAGTCTTTTTTAACACATAGACATAGGCATAGGTTACCGTTAAATATCAAGTTGAAATACATAAATGAATAAATACTCAAGACAATTTTTCAAACATAGTTATGTTGCCATAACAATTTACACGACGTTCTGAAACAGAGTTTCACGCAAATGCTATCATGTTATTTTCTTACCGTAATCTACTTGTGGATTTGATTAGAGACAACGATCGCATTTCCCATTAGGCTCAGTTACATCCCTCCCTCTGAATCACCCTACCGCGGGCTTACGTTAAAGAATAAAGATAGTCTATATTGACTATAAAACTTTTATAGACTTTTAAAGTAGATGCCGCGTACGATAGTGCTAAATTGTAGACGAAAATTCTATCCATACGTTTACTTAAATTCGTATTATTTTGCGTTTTGCACGCTTATACTCGTACAGTTGTGATAGTGTTTTAAAATAATTAGTGGTCAATCTAATTATTTGGATATTTTCTTATACAAAAACTTAAGGAGATACGTTAATTTGAAAATTCCAGTGACGTCACCCCTTTGCACATAATATTCTTTTTAGGTGTGACGTTATTAGCCCTCACTCAGTATGTAGCGTCCTTGTTTGACGACTACACACTTTGGGTGTTGTAATTAAACAACTTCTTGATATGTTATTTTGATTATATATATGTAATATGTATGTACGATCCTTGATATGTGAGCACGCGTGATCGTATTGTATGATCGATAGAAGCAAACTGATCTTATAATAATTATATATTTAAGTAAATAAGCACGTGCTAATAACGCTGACTATGGAAAATATAATATAATTGTACGATGTGGATCGTACAAATTTTAATGCGCTATATCTAAGAAATCGTCTTTTGCTATTTTGACAAACCAAATATACGGATATTATATTTTGTTGTTATCTAAGAGACAGATTATTATTTTTTTTATTGTCATTCCCTGTTGTCAGGACTATTCTGTTTGTTTTGCTTATAGATAAACCACGCTTAGTCGGGCACCAAAATCTCCCCCGCTACTTAATAAAACATACTTAAATTATGCAGATCATACCGTTGAAATTAAAATAATAGTCGTCATTTCTCCACAAGCTGAGTGCTCTCAAAACGCTCAAATAAACCCAAGCGAAAATATTGCAAATTATACCTCCCTATATCGTGTTATTACAACTGTCGAGTCGATCCCCTGTGGGTACTGAGGAACATCGTAATTGCAAATTATTATTAATTAAGGCATTGGCTTATGAAATTTTATAATAAACATAATGAGGTATAATTATAGTACTATCTGTTGTACTTTTCAGTTCACAAGTGAGGATGATACCTTTTATACATTTATAAGACCTTTGAAAAGTTCTTACTTTTAAAGTTTTGGTATTTAATTCATAGCTCCCGTATTTAAAAAGTATCAATTCCAAAGTTTCTTCTTGTTCATATGGTATCTTGTTTCAGTAAGGGTATTTTATGTCAAAAGAGTGTCTAAGTCCTAGAGCAGCTACCATCCAAAAATTAATATAATTTTTAAAAGTAATAAATTTTCTTAAATAATTTTCTATTTAATATTTTATATTGATTTATATATATGAGGTTTCTCTAAGTTAACTTTAACCACTAAGAAAAGAGAATGTTCTCCTACAAGTCGCGTCAACGTTGACTTGTAATTATGTCCTGAAACCATTATAAATGCCGTCTACGAAGCGCAGATTAAATCTAAACTACTCGTATGTATCTCAAATGCATGTTTATCCTTGTATAAAATCCTACATTTCACATACGTACAGACAAAGGGAGCACCCCAGAGACGGCCCGAGTCGGAAATGAATATTAACTCCAACATCGAAGTTAAAGCGAGTGTCGCTTCTACCGCACGCCACGAAATTCGTGCAAACAGATGCTTTTTGAGCATGTAATTACTAGCTTCATATACGTTAGTAGGTGTTGTCTGACTCAATTCTAATGTGATGAAATTCCATTTGACAAATTTAGCCGAGCTTGTATTAGATTTGAAACACATTTCTCAAGTAAAATAAACAGGTAGTAAAAACTATATCGTATTCATGAGTGTGTTTTTATTTTATAAATAAAGAATGAATCGTGGATTTTTGAGTTCGTGGACGTTTAAGTATTTTTGAGTAATTTGTAAGTAGTTTTTTTTAGTTTATGGAAATCATAAATCAATATAATTTTATTGTTAGTACTCTTATATACAAATTAATATTGTAGTGTCAATAAACTGTCATACTACAGAAAATGAACTACAAATAAGAATATAATTGTTGGAAGGAACAAACGTCACACCTTGCAGGCCTGTGAATTACATCACAAAGCGGTACACACCGTCAAAGCCAATAAAGGTTTCAAGACTGACGGATATGAATATTAATTGCGAGCGTCGGCGCTAACCGTGCGTGTTGCTGAATCCACCCAATACTGAAACTTTGAGTTTCATACACACGCTTTGCTATTGGACTTGGCATAGAATATGAGACACTACCTAATAGACAACTTACAACATAAGACTATGGGCATAAGTTTATTCAGGAACTGGAAAAGACTACAAATAATAAAATAAATGAAATATGATAAGGAAATGAATCTAAGTTGCTATTAATCTGACACTACATCTGTTTGAACGCTTTAATCTCTAGAGACACAATCGGAATTTGATAATTTGAAAAATTATAAAATAGCTATCGTATATAATATAAGATTTCGCAAAAGATTTTTCTTTTCGTCTACACATATATACCAGCACGCCGTTAAGTATTTTTACTTTATTATTAAGTATCTAGTAAAGTAATCTTTAGGAAATGTCATACGGTTAATGTCTGGTTTGGTTTTGTCGTAAATAACTGTACAATTTTCTATTTTAAGTAGGTATCATTCAAGTGCGAAGTCATTAGGTAAATAAATAAAGTCAATAAATACAAACCGTGAATCCTATAAGCAAGAGATCTAACTTCCACACTGTAATCGTATGCAAATACTTGAATACCGCAAATAAGATATATACACCAGTAAATACAAGTGACGCATTTACGTCAGCCCAGTCGATTTGTCTGAAGCCACCTCCCTGGAGGCAAGCTCTAATGAATATTAACATCCTAGCATCTAGACTCAAGTCTATTCGAAATCATGTCTATTGAAAGCTGGTAATGTTTATATTACTGGAACGGATATTGAACGCTATTCTGCATAATTAACTTTGTTCGTGCTTCACTTCAGACGTAATATTTTATTCACATCATACTTGTATTTAGTTATGTAGACGTTATTCTCTAAGGAACATGTTTTGCACTATAATTTATGCAGATAAATAATTAATTATTACGATTATATAATAATATAAATAACTTATAATTAATTATAAGTTATTTATATTACTAATCTATTACAAGCTAAAATCAGGCAGCGAAGAACTAAATTACCTAATTTACCTTACCTAGTTAAATACATTTTGAAAAAAAAAAGAACACTTATATAAATTAGCTTCAAGTTTTTATTATGATCACGATCCTCGCTCCTAAAGTAACAATACGAAGAAGCTATATACTTTTATTATAAGATCTTATACACTAGCTAGCTATCCTTATACATTGTACCGAGATCTCCGCAAAGCCTAGTGTTTGCAACAGCTGTCATATTAAAAGAAAATTAAGGAATTTTGATGCACGGATTATGCAAATTGATGCATATCCGCCTCATGCCTTTGTCATCACGTTCACTAAATGTATTTTAATGGTGTGTTTTACTTGCGGATACGTTTTGTATAAGCTCTTTAACTAATACATAATATAGCTATTCTTCTCCTTTAAATGTATTCTTGAGGTGGTAGATCTCAATTTCACTGACCGGGGTGGTACACGGTAGTAGTGGTGAGTAGTGGTCTTATCAGAAGTGTCATTGCATTTCGTTTGGCACCAAAGGCGCATTTTTTCCTTCAAACCTTTAACTCCCTTTGTGGAAAATAATTATTTTATTCCTATTTTATAGGTCAGTAACGCAGCCGCGTGGAACTTAGGTTTGCAACTGTTCATCGATAGTGGCATACCACCAAGCATACAAGCATGTGTGGGTGATACATGTTTATACTTTGATAAAAAGTATCGAGAATTATTGAAATGTTTTTTAAAGCGATGTTTTTTAGGAATGATTATAATTTCAACAAGCCAATATTATTTGGAAGAGTCGTAAAGTCGTAAATATAAATTTCCTATCGGTTTTATTAAAATTTACAGCTAATAATTGTCATTATACTTTTTTATAGGCCGTATCGCCCTTTGGATCGAAAAACACGATTTTTACCTAACTTTTCCACCCCTGAACCAAATTATAGTATCGTAAAACAATAATTTAGATCATAGTGTTGTCACGTTTCTATTGAGGGGCGCGGTTGCAGGTACCGTAGTCTAATTCGATAATAATAATTTTCCGAAATTGGAAAAATCGGAGGGTAGCGAATGTAGGTACTACATTATCATTATCGAGCCAAACCAGGGCCCCGGTTTTGCTCGAAGTTGCTAGATAAATGTACGGTACAGCATGGTTGGTAAATTGTGTTATAAGAAGGTAATACTTATATGACAACGTTATGTATATTATTATATTTATTGTATTAAATGCCTATTTCTGAATATTAAAGAAACCTTGAAAGCAAAAGAAATCTTTAACTACGATATTCTCATACGATAACTCACAATTTATACAGGATTATATATTATTATTATTATAGATTATAAGTACCTACCTGCCAAGTACTAAAAATATACAGCCGAATAAAATATCCTTAAAGTATGGACTTCCTTATATAAACAAAGCTAGCTAATTATTTGAGGCTTAATGGAAATAAATTCGCCTCTGTACCTACTGGGGGTGTGAAAATGTTTATTCTTTCATAATTTCGAGGGGTTGATATCAGTAGAGGGGACTACAAAAGGGCTTTCAACAAAATACTTAATACGGGAAATATGAGGTGAAGACCTGCTTTGTTTCAAACCACCGTAATGTTTATTACGTTTTCTTAATGTCGAAAGAACAATTATATGATAATTAACTTTAATTCTTTAGAAAGTAAGGCTTTTTATTAGATGAAGGGAAGTAGCAAGATAAGTTACTTGGTCATAAAGGACTTAGAACTTAGGAACAGCTTTATTTACATAAAAAACCTAGTTTATAACGAACTTTGATCACCATTTTTCTTGATCAAACAAAGCCAGCCTGTTTCACTATTGTTGTTTAACATTATTTGTAGTCACGTGGTGTAAATAAATAAGGATTTTACAGAATTTATTCGTTGGGGGGTGGTTTCGTATAACCGTCTCTTAGATTTTGAATTCTCATTTGCGGGGACTTTATAGTACGCTGAAAATAGTAACGCTAGGACAGAAGAGGTTTTTATGCTTTTTTATATATTAAATTTTACGTCTCGTATGTTAGGAAGTGTATTTATAACACCCTGGAAAGAGAATTTGATCATTGGACCTGTTTTCTACACATATATGAATTCGTGGACATTAATTAGTAAAAAGCTTATTAAAAGTGTAATGCTATATTATAAGTCCTATTTACCACACTGAGTAGAAGAGCTGAAGGAGTACGTAATAATAATATAATATAGGTATTAGTATTCATCTTTAAACCTATTATGTTTCTTGTTTTCTGTCAAATAAGTTTTACATTTACATTGGTTTAGTGTTTACATTCTATTGATACCTATATTCTTACATTAAAATAAGGAGAGAAGTAATAATAAAGAAGAGAATACAGTATTTATAGATAGAAGGATATATTCCCGACTTACTTGCAGCAAATTAAATAAAATCTCTTACGAAGGCATCATTTGTCGTCGATTTCTCTGAAAGTGTCCCGTTAAAGTCTATCTAACCAATAAAGTGAAAAGAATAACTCCATTTTTATGAAACAGTAAATTACTGCCATAAAACCTTAATGCATATAAATGCACTTTCCAAAGAAATTTAAGTGCAGACAAATTCTATTATCACACTCCCGAAAGCAAACACAAAAAAAGAATTAGCATGAATAGAATGCAGCTACAATGTCCCCCGGGGACAGGGCGTGAGGAAATGGGTTTTAAAGTGAGGTTATGCTTATTGTGTAACTGAATTCATTTTATTATAATTTTGTCTTCTATGGGGCTTTGATGAGTCCATACGTTAAGTCAATGGAGATGGAAAGTAAGGAAAACGGTCGCTTTATGCGTTCGAAACGGAATATTGCCATATAGAAATAATAATACATAGACAATAGAAAGTAAAACTGGTAGCTTAGAAAATGAAAAAAAGACAAACATTATTTTGGCTTCATCGTTTTCCTTACTCCCAAATCTGGAAAAAGATAATTGGAAAATGCCTATTAGAAGAGTCATTACAGCTCTTCGAATGAAAATATTGTCATATAAAATGTAGGCACATATACTAGTACAACAATTAAAAGTAGAACTGGCAGTTATAAAAATTCTTTGTTTCATTATTTTCATTACCCCCGTAACTGACGCTTGAATCGGTTCTAATCCTATGCGTAAAAGCGATCTTAAGCAGCATTTCTTTGCCACTTGCATCGCCTTGGGCGCTCTTAATGCAAATTTTATTTATTCATGTAAATTAATATCTATTCTACGAGGCAGTGGGGCAGAAAATTGAGTACGTGCAAAAATACAGGATGATCTACCCCGTCTTATATAAACAGTTGAATCAATTAAAATATTTACTTATACTGGGCTTGTTATTGCACACTTTAAAAAAATTATGAAAAAACACAGTAATATTATCAATTGTTCAACACTGCAATTATCTTTGCATCACATTATTATTACACATTATATTCCTAATTTTTTGACATCGTATACCTACTACAAGTAATAATATAACTATAGTATATTTTTATTTATACGCTACTAAATGTTCTCTTTAAAATAACGAAGCGATTTGTATTAAAAACATAAAAATTAAATATATATACTATGTAATTTCATTTATCAGTAGATACTTTTCATATCTTTGACAACCACACAAAACAATGTTACTACAATGCGCCTCATTTACATTTCAGACTACAGTTTATTCTAGTAGGTGTTAGCGAAAACTCGATAAGGAAATTTATAGAAAGCACCACAACGAGCCATTTGACAAGCGACATCATAATTAATGTGAACCCTTTCATAGTAAATGTTCCGTTGAAAGTTCTTAAGAGTCATCTTGGGAAGTGTGTGCAATAGATTAACTGTTTTTACAGAACAGTTCTAGATAATTTATGGACGATGAAGTTTTTGAAGACGAAACATTGTGACACAATAACTGCTTTGTCATAAAATAATATGACTTCATCGAGTGCAATGAAATATATGACATATAAATATTATACGAAATATTAATATGGTACTTATTATTCATGTAAATAATTTAGGAACAAACAATATATTGAGATACAATTTTAAAACGCGTGCACGGCTGCAGAAAATTTCCATTTACAAATGCAATTAATAACAATTGACAGGCCAAAATAAGACGTAACAAGAAAAGACATTCAGAAAATAAATACAATGAAAATAGGGGTTTGCTAATGGAACGAAATACGATAGCTTTCGGAGGAATACATTATTCAAATTCTAGAGACAACGTTATTATACATATTTTTGTGCGTTCCGCTAAAATTAAATGTTTTGACGTGGATACAGTTGAGGCTGAATAAATAAACGTAGTTTCGTATTTACAAGAGCTTTTTCTACTTGTATCTCACGTATTTTGAGCCTTATTGGGCTTCAACAATAGAATATGATTTTGCATAGCGTAAATAACATTTGTAAAAAACATTAAGTTACAATCTTTATTGTTGTCAAAACATGCTCGTCTAACGAATCATTAATTGATGCAGCTTTAAGTTGAACATTAACAATTAATAATTATATTGTTAAAAAATATTTAAAATGAATTTTATTATTTGTTTAATACAAACGAAATAATTAATTTTCAATATTTTTAATATATAGCTGTTTGTTTTTGAAAAATCAATAAATTGGCGTATATTGTATAACATATTGAATCCATGCACTTACCAACCCTTAGTGTTAAGTGTTAATGACATGTCATTACAAGTGTTTGTACTGTATCGTCAATTAAACGCGATGTTTGAATTTAATCTCAATATTTACATTACAATAGCTCTTATTTCATTAGAGCTTTACACACTATGTAACGTCAATATGGGGATATTCATTCACATAGTGTTAGATTGTATTGTATATCGATTTTGTATAAGTCGTATCCTGTATAATATATATGTAAGAGGTCATAGTTTTTCGTAAATATTTTCTATTATTGGATTGACTTATGCCGACGTAAAAAACCCTTTTTGTATTTATCTCATTTAAAGACCACTTTTCCGTCAAACGCTGTTCAGTTTAGTATTAAAATAAAATAACTATATTCCTCTAAATCAAAAGAAACATTTTGATCAGCAATCATGCTCAGTACTGTATAAATTATTAGAAGTAAAAGTTGAAACTTAACGTTTTTTCACAGCAACTTTCAAAGCTCACGATCGCGGCGACGAAATTTTTACGACTTCGTTAATGAATGATGTTTTCGCTTTAATGTGAACGTGATTCCACTAAATCGCGCTAATTGAAAGAAGTCACTGAGGTTTTTATTTATATGATTTTTCTGCTCCGCTTTGTTCGTATTACTGAAAGAGAAACGTAATTCTAGGGAGTATAACCACGAAGAGATATTTATTTTTTGAGAATTTTGGAAAATTGTTAAGGTGGAATTACATTTTCCATTTTTAGATTTAGTATGCATACTTTATTAGTTTTTAAACTATGGAAAATCAAGTCATCAAGTCCAAATCACTTTGAATTTTGGTTAAAATATCTCTTAATTGTATTCTACCGAACCAATGATATTAAAGGTATAATAGATATGTTATACCCATACATATCAACCGAAAAAAGTGTTCTGCACAGCAGCGGCAGTACACATACATACAAGTCAAAATGATAGAAAAGATTCAAAAGGATGATAAAACCAACAAAAAAAAGAGGTCACGTAAAGGTATCACGTCCTGATTTTAATATTAATAATTATTGTTTGCGTCTTTGAAATTTTGCCCTTATAACATATCTATTTAAATATAATATCATTGTACCGAACAAATAATTGTCTGTTATTTTAAATAATCATTTATCTAACAAGTTTTTACACTCCATAAACTATGTCTAGTGTCATCAATTTGTCGTCATGATAACTAAAATCCCATTATAAGCATCTAATTGCCAACCCATTACGTAGTGTCTATATAAAGATATAACGTATAACGATCATTTAGTCATGAATTGGCTAACGTCTTAACGCTGCAGGGGTGTTTTATGACACAGCTATAAAAGAATACGTCGTCTAAATGAGACATAAACACAGGGACGTGTAAACGAATGTCGCACATTTATTTTATTGAAGTCATTAATTTGTACGCTTTCGACGTCCAAAACAGCGCCGGACTCGTGAAAGCTCCGATTCGTATGGCTTAAGCGTCTTAATTGGCGTTTTGTTGCTGCTAGTCTTGGTTATTTTTCTATACTGCTTTATTAAGCGTGATTTGTTGATATGATTATTAAAACGTATATATGTAAAATCATATTTAAATGTATCATTTTTTCCATGTAGGTACTTAAAATCAGGTACTAATGCTTCATATTAAAATGCCTATAGCACATTCCATATGAATATGACTGTTATATTATTACCTTATTCTAAAATTCGATGCTAAGGTCAGCTAGTCGAAATAAACTATCTCTTCAGCGCTATATTACTAAAGGCTGATTTACTAAAAATATGCATGTACCAAGTAGGCCGTAATAAACCGATCGCTTATAGAATTTTCTCAGGGAGGCTTTCTACCCATAGTACAGAACGATCAAATTAAAACTCAACATTGTTCAAATGTAAGCAACGATTTAAAACATGCTAAAAGTTTTATTGTTGCATTACAAAAATATTAAGTCCTAATTATAGTTTTCTTGAATATTTTAATATTAAGTCTATTGAGACATTCACTTATAAGTTATTTGACTTATTTAAAATAAACCTCCTGCTAAAAGATTAATTTCGTCCCACACATTACACAAAACTCCATATAATTAAGTAGATTGTTGATATAAAAATCACTTTAATACGTATTAAGGTTGTGTTCTCATACATAAATCACGTTTATTTACAACATGGTCACAGAAAAGCGCTCTAATAAAATGGACACTGTCTAGGGCGGACGACTTTAATGAAAAAGAATGTGTCTTACTTTGTTCGCGATTCAAGTTTTACTATCTTTACAACGTTTGAGGAAGTAACATGGGCTTATATATAGTATTATAGATTATTTTAAAGTATACATTGAAAGAAATGTACATAACACGTCTGTCTATTTTTAATAAACACAAAACTAAAGTACATTTGTGAAGTGAGATTTTCATACAGTTTTTACAACTACAGTGAATTTTTAGATGGTTTAGGTATATATAGACACTGCGGAAGAGTCCGCCAGAGCACCCGTGACCCCGTCACGCGCGGAACAGTGGAACATCGTGGGGTTTTAGTCGGTTTGAGTCCGACATAACCTACATTCTCACCCCCAGGATCGTAGGTATGCGTGAGCATTTCCCCACGGAAAAAAAAGGTATATATAGACACACATGTGCCCAATCGGGTTTTTGGCGTAGTTTGTTTTTACAGCTCCAAAGATGTCGTCAAAACGTGAAATAATGTACCGGTTCTTACATAAATATTTCTTGCTATTCTATTTCCTTCCGACTGCAGACTCATTCCATTTCCTCGCACGCGAACGTATTTCGACAAATGAACAATTTAAAATTCTCAAACAAACCCTCACACGAAGGTAATTTTTATTCAAAACATAGTTAAGTAAGATGAATGAAATACGTATATTTTCCTTCAAAGTTAACCCCTGCACCTATTTTCCATACATTACCACGCGTTATTGCAAAGAATGCATTATCCTTTGAATGGAGTTAATGACGTTGAAAAATAAACCTGGCTTATAAACTGACTTAACATTGGGGTGGTTCGTAAAATACGTACAGTTATTTAGTGATATTTTGAATGTTTTTTGAAGAATTGTATCGTTTCAAAAGTATTGTATGCAATGAATGTTGTAGTAACCTTTTATGTGTTTTAAAATCGGGTGGGTATCTTAAATTATTGTACTAACTACAGTGTGGAATTTTTCTATCCTTCTCCGTTTAAACGAGTTTAAAATTTTCAGACAATTCACATTATGGCTGGTATATTAAAGAGAATGTGAAAACAAACAATTGGATGTTATTACTCAGTTGCGTACGAATCACATTCTGAAAAATTAATACAATTTTCCTACATAAATATCCGACACTCAAAAAATAAACCATATTCGAAAATAAATTGTAATTCAACGGATAAGTTCGGTACTATGAATATAGGTGGGTACTTACATTTCTCTGTTCAACATTTTTAACTAGAAAAAAAGTCATTATGCCTTTAAAAATACATGTTTTCTTATCCTAAAAGTAGATTAAGAACAAATTGCCAAGAACTGCATTCATTAACAAAAATATTTGCACATAAATTTTACTTAGGGCTAAAAGATGGGAGGAAAATTTCGTTATGAAAATGGACGTACACTGGGTACGTCATTAGCTAATACTCACGTAAATTTGATAAGTAAGATTAAAAAGCATCTGCTTCTTTAAGGGTTCTGTTTTGATTACTTTTTGAGATATTTATCTTATTTATATGAAGACGAGCTGTTGCTCGCGACTTCGTCCCCGTGAATTTGTTTTTCCATTATTTTTTCGCTCCTATTAGTCACAGCGTGATGTTATGTAGCCTTCCTCGATAAATAGTCTATTCAATAAAAAAATTTTTTTCCAACCAGAACCAGTAGTTCCTGAGATTAGCGCGTTCATACAAACAAACAAACAAACAAACTCTTCAGCTTTCTATATTAGTATAGATAATGGTATACCTAGTGAGTTAGTTTGTTTTATTTTACTGTAATCCCTGGAACTGCAATTTTTTATTTATAAAAAATATATTTTATAAAAAATACTAGCCGCGACCGTTTTACCCGCATTGACGCATCAAGTATGTACACATAAACCTTCATTAAGAATCACTCATTCTATTAAAAAAAAACCGCATCAAATCCAATCCATCTAGCATACATAGGGACAGACAGACGGCGGATAGCGACTTTGTTTTATACTATGTATATGTATTGATATTGTAAACTTAAACTCTAAAGTGATGTAACAATAGCAAAAAACTGGTATTTCAAGTACTTAGTACTTAGTCGTCGTCTCGTCTGAGCCGTAGGAATTATTATTAATTTGAATTAACAACGGAATATTGTGGCGCTTAAAAATGTTATACACCTATGTTTTACAAAAACTAGCGACTTTGGCACTGTAGCCAGCGTAATTACTGGGCCAATGAGTCTCAACATCTGATGACTCAAAGTGGGGAGCGTCGGTGTAGTGCACCTTGCCCGGAGTTGGGCTTTATAGCAAAGTTCCGGGTAGCACTGCATTGGCTATGGGCTGGCGTTACTCTTACCATCAGGAGTGCGTCCAGCTCGTCTCCTCTCTTCATATTATAAAAAAAGAAAAAAAAAGACTACACTTAAAAACTGTTTCAATTTACAATACTGTTGGAAAAATTACCTTCCTATATACTTGTATGCGTTCTAACACATGGTGTGTAATATCTCAAGTTGTCGCCACGCAATCACGGCTCGTCCCTATCGCATTGTTGCGTGACGTTTCTTGTTAGTGCAATGCCTACTGCTTTCTTTTATAACAGCGTGAAACATTTGCCTTGAAAATTATTTGTATAGTTAAAAAATATTTTTGAATATGCTTGACAAAGGTAAACTGTTAAAAATGTTCCACCATTTTGATTTAAAAATGTCTGGTATTAAAAAGGCTTTAAAATGTCTATAATATTACTATTTTCAAGATACTTATTAAAAATACCTTCAATAAAATGCTTTGTAATATTCTAATTTTGCTTGTCGAAATAAACTGGTACATGTAAAAATATAAGTATATAAACTGGTATAGCAGAATACTAAGGGTTTCTACACTATTAAAAGCGGTAACTGTAAACTTTAAGTAGATCAAGAAGCAAAATTAAACAAGCTTATAAATATTGAGCCAGCATTGCCGCGGCATTTAAATAACACATTCAAATCTCACGCAAACTAAGGAGCTACATCGATCAAGTTGTATTGGCAATATTTTGTATCAAAGCGTCGCGGAAACCTTAATAACTTATGATGTTACTTGGTGTGTTATCCACGTCTGATATGTCAATTATCGTGACATGAAACCGCGGTATAAATGAGACATAGTCGCTACAAAAATACAAATGAATTTTAACTTTTTTTGTATCGACTTAAGGTTTTTATTCCTTAACAAAATCATCAAAGGACTATCACCTGCGCTTCCGATTTTACGCGGACACACAAATGAAGTTTATTTCTATATCTTGTGAATGCAGCCATTTTTTATTTAGCCTCTGAATGAAACGGGCGGAGCATGCTTAGTATGCGTTTTGTTTTTAGTGTTCAGTGTTGTTTTATAAATATTTACGTGTGTTTTACATAGGTATATATACGGGTAGTCAATTCGTGTTCCTTTATGGCATGATGTAGTCCTGGCTGTTACTAACACGTTAGTTTTTCGATTTAGTTTCAAACCATTAATAAACATGGTGCCTTTCTTATTCAAAAGTATCGTAGTACTCAATATCTTGAACATGATTGAGAAAAAGGTACAAGGGCGACAGTGGTATTAGAAACTAAGGACTAAATTTATTATGTTAGGAAATGGAACTGAATACAAGAGATAGGTTTAAAGAAAGTAAAAAAGGCTTCCGTTGCTCCCGTTTATCAAACGAAACCAGTGACATCTAAAGATACTACTTTTGTTATATGTAGTTTTCTATGAAAGGGACCTACCTCTTGGACTCGGAACAACTAGTATTACTGCATAACTAATAATAGGCTATAGCTTAAAAGTTATAATTAATGCAAAAACATTGTGACATGAGCACCCTAAACTCATTTCGATCTCTATGAACCCTACTGAACAAGCATTTAAAAAAACGTCATCACTGCAAGTAATTAAATCACAGCTCGAACGCTATATTTTACACTTGAACCGCTTCGAATGAGTGCAGGAGCGCAGTCAAGGCAGAAGCATTGTCCGTCAGTTCCCGAACGTGTGGCTACCGTCGTCAGAGGCGCCGAACCGACCGCGGACGTTATTTAAAGCCTTATTGTACCATTCAACTTTCAGACCCGCTGTCCAGATTTGACCGTTGATAAAAGCGGCGACGAATGGTGCTTGATTTAATTTGAATGATTTGACTTAATGAATGGTTTATACGTTCCGTTCTACGTTTAAACTCGAAAAGAGTAATGTTGTATGAGTATTTAATGAAATAAATACAAATGAGTTTAATGTGATTACTAATGTAATCGTAAAGACTAAGAAACTTTCATATTACAAAAATATTTCGATATTACAATTGTGCTACATAAAATATAAAATATGTATTGTCTTTTAACCTTCATAAAACCTTCACAAGAATCACTATATGGGTAAAACTTGGATAAATACATAGAGCGTTTATAATATACGCCAAGAAAAGACAGACAGACGCAGAGAACGACTTTAAATTAATATTGGTATTAGGTTGCTGTAAGTTCTTTAACACTGAATCAAAAAGGTATGAAAGAATTCAAAACATTTGCTTCGTTAGCCTAAAAGCTTTTCTTTTGAATTCAATTCACTTTTAATGCTAACGAATTTATCTTTACTCAAACCAAGATCGAGCTTTTCAAGTAATGAAATCTTGAATTCTTATTTTCTTAACTACTCACAAAGATAATTAATTCAAATACTTTTAGACTGTGTTTAATGTCATATTAAGGAGCAAAACACATCATCACCGAATTGATTTTACTAGCCCATTCATCAATCTTTTTGACTTATTGATTGATGATTGTCGAAATATTGACGGGGAGTAATTAAAAAAAAGTCACGCAACTCATAACAAAAACATGTTACAATACACTACAAACAATAATGGTGATTATTTCGAATGAATTAAAGGTGAAATTCCTGTACAGTTTTAAATATTATCTATTATATATATGCAATTATGTTTCGCAATTTAACCTTTTAGTCAACAGTAAATTGAAGATGATCCGATATAAAATTGTTTAAGGTAAGACAATCCTATTTGTTATTAAACTAATAATTAACGTATCGGTATATCCATATTTCATACGAGCCAGGTCCAATGATTGACGGATGTTATTAGTCAGGATTGGATATTGATATCTTTAATAATCTATAACAATATTATATAGAGGAGATGTTTGTTTGATTTTCACGTTTTAAATACCACGATCGACACAATGTTTTAATACATTTTTAAAAGTAATTGCTATTATTTACCGTACATACATAATAATATATCATTGTAAATGTCAATGTGTAAATATCATAACTCTAAAATAAAAAATCTCCTTATCACTAAAGAGCGCTGTTTACCAGGCAAGCAGAAGTAAATAGAAGCCAGTAAAAATATTATTCATGTGTCAAGGAGTACGGTGGGCAACTAAGTTCGTCTGAGTCTACGCGACCACCTCGGTTCATGAAGAGTCACAAATCTAATACGGATAATCGAGAACGGGAAGGGAAGGTTAGTACAATATCAAGCCGGACTCATTTAGCCTAACAGTATGGCTTTACTGCTTACGAAGTACATTTATAATATAATTAAAAAGACCTGCCAACACCTAACGTAATAAAAAGCTTTTATTTTTTATTCACACGCTGCTAACTGTTACTACAGAGCCAATTTTGTTATTCGTTACCTAGTTGAGTTAATTTAATACCAGTTTAGTTGCAAAAAGCCAACGAGTTACTTTTTATTGGTTTTTTTGTTCGCGATGTAATTTAAGTATCTAATTATTCTCTTTAATTTGATATTGGTGCAGACGCGATCGCCATGCAGCCAAACGATGAATCGTTATTGACTTTACGTTAAGGGGCCGTGAAAAGCGCGACGAGAAGAAAAGAACTAATATTAGTAATTGTATTATATAGACTTCGTCATTCCATGAATATAATATAATAAACAATTTGCTTTGATACATTGAGGATGACCCAATTTTGTAAAAGATACATCTTGAAGAATAAACAAAAGGTAATACTGTAATATTTTAATAATACATCTTTATTATTATTAAAATATTACAGTATTACATTATTAAACTTTAGACCCTCTAGGCTTCGAACTTGTAAGTGCTGTGTTATTACTCATACTATGTAGATGTACGAACGAATGAGTTCTTACATAACCATTTTAATCAAATCATCTATATAGACGTACACTTATTGATACACTTAACATCCAATTTCATTTAAAATCACCAAAATACGTTGGGTTACATATTATATAAAAGAAAAAAAATACAATATAACATCATACACTCATGTATTTAGCATTACCCATTTACCAGATCGCCCATGCTTAATACGTAACAGCTACACTAAAACTTCCTTTTAACAGCCCAACGCCTATAGCGGTCAAGTGCCTTCGTGTTCAATTATAGTAGAACTGAGATAACCACCGTCACGTACGGAGGTAGCGAGGATTGTATCTCGTCAAATCTGTATGGATGTATTGAGTTCAGTTTAATTGGTATTGTAGCCACTGTACATATGAGATAACAGTCCTCTTTTTTCATCGATATATCGCTTTGTTGGGACCCTTTCGAGGAATCTCTTTAATTTTAATTTGGAAAACAAATTGGCTATTTAATACATTCTATGTATGGTGTTAATTAATTGTATTACTTGACGCTTTTTTTAGATTGAAGGACTTTTTTAACTTTTGTACAGTGAGTAAGTATGAAGTCGTTAAAAAATAAAAATTAATTATTATTGAAGCAGGAAAACGGTTCAATTTCCTGTTGGTATATACAAATTGAGCAAGTAAAAGCCATAGTTAATTAAAAAGTTTTAGCGCGTTATCATTTTTTTACACAACAATATCTTTATTTGACAAAAAACACATTTATTGTGACACGCTTTTGTTTATAATACTGGTACAAGTTTAAACTAACATCTTGTTAAATTGTAACAACATTAGAACATATATAACTGTCAATCATTGGGTCCAGAGCGTTGTGACTAATCTTAAATCATATATTTTTCTGGTGTCTATACATTATTAAAACTTGATGGTATATCAGATAATAATCATGTTCTCCTAACACACAACAAATTCTTTAAACGGTAAATATTTGCCGAATTAAATGTTTTATAGCTATAGTTTATCTAGGTAACAATTTAAGTTCTTTATTAAAACATAACATTATATTACATACATAATATAATGCACACTTTTCCGAAAAACTATTTCTAGAAGCAACACCAATAATGCTTAAATTTTGGTCCATTTGCGGTTTTTATGTCATATTATTACGATGGTCACGTTCCTAGTCCTAATAGTCTAACCTCTGTAACATGACGATAACATGAGGTCGTTACTGTTCATACAATTCCAGTAATAAAACTGTTATCCAACAAAAACTTGTTATTACAGCTATAAAACTATACCACACACTATATCTCTACCATTAAAATATTGCCTATTCTCTGCGACATAATATGCGGGCGCAATATTTAAGATATAGTCGTACATTTGCAAATGGCCACATATTTAATACTACAGCTGATAGGACGTAGGTAAATAAAACATACTGTCGTTAAAAAGGCAGTAAAGTTGTAGGGCACGGTTTCATGTTTGATAATATCTGGAGGAACATTACGACAGTGTTTTGATGTGTTTCGGTCTTACGATCTCGAATTTAGGTGAACAGAATATAACAGTTGAGAAAATTATAACCATACATTATGGAGCGGTTGTTTTTCAGAATGATGTATGAGTTTTTGTAGCTACGCTTTTTTACTTATTTGAAGTTTTGGGTTGTATGTTTTTACGTGGCTTTTAAGTAGATTGTTTCTAGTTTTAAATAGTGTGATGTGCAATAATGGTTACTTAGCAAATTTACCTAGGTTTATTTAAAATAAACTACATATAAGGGTGCTTTTCGTACTATACATTTGCATACATAAAAGTTATGGAATATGAGTGTCAAAATATTCGTATTTGGTCGAACGTCTTCCGCACTCAAAAACCAATATAATATGTAAACATACTTCAAGTTTACTTATAAAGGATCAATATGCAAATACTCAAAACATTTATATTATCATATGAATGGGTGCTTTTATCATACAGCCTTGCATTAGGGAAATGGTTGTGTGAGGGGTGAAGATATGTAGGTCATTGACCCCGCCGAGAAAAATGTCATTTTCTTCGCGCAATTTGCTATGACAGATTCCGAGGCGTTTTGATAAATATGTAAGCATATTTTCTGGAAATAATGTTATAAATAAGTGGGGCAAGTTGCACGTTATATTTCTTTGTTACCTACTTTTGTTCTACATTGTAACAGGGAAATAAATAGCGTATTAGTTATGAATACTGTTATTTCTTCTTTGTATAAAACACAATTACAGAGACCTTATTATTACTTACATAGTAAGAACTTCATTTAAACATGTGAGCGTTGTTTTTAATCAAGTAAGCGTCCCATACAAATACCAGTAGCCAATTATATTGCAGTAGTCAATTGTTAGGGAAATTTTCACATATGCAGTGGCCACTATCCTGAGCAGTCCGAACTGCGAAGGCGTTAAGGTGTCGACATTAATTGGTATTGTATTTCAAGACAGTTCGTGCCGATGCCTTTACAATTGTGTGTTCGAGTATACAGCGATTTCTGAGTTTATATTAGAAATTGTTTTTGCCTTTCTAGCCTTTATTTATTTTGTAGTTGACTTCAACGTAGGAGGATAATTTAATAGATATCTTCTTAAAGAAATACTTATTGAAACAGTTATTTCCGTTTATATACTTAGAAAACAATGCAACTTTAACAACTAAGTTCTTAGTACTATAGTGCTTAAATATTAACGAACAATCAAATGATTAAATTAACCAATAAATCTTTTAGTGAGTGATTTACATATCTATAAAATAAGATATTAAGTTTTTTTAATATCTTAAGTTTTTTTCAAATTTCAATTCTTGGTTCTTACCAGTTTATAAAAATTGTGGAAGAGAGGGTGAAGATAAAAGCTTCAAAATTATTTAGTTAGTTATACTACAAAAAGCTACATTTAAATTTCAGAGTATTACAACTAAAGCGTTCGTTATAAATACAATTAAAATGGTAAGACTAGTTACACAACAACACAATTGTAACCTTTTATCACTAACTGTATTTTATATCTGAAGCCAAATAAATAATAACTTAAAATCTCGATAACAAGCACCACAACTTTCTATTGAATTTTAAAGTACAGACAACCTTTAACCATTTGTTTTTTGAATTTGTCCCGAAGGAACGCTTAATTGGACGCGTAGGGACTAACAAGAAAAGGAGAAAACTATTGTCTGAATGTGAGACTTTTCATATTGATTTTTAAATCGTAGGGGTTTGTTTTTCACGTACAGTTATTGTCTGCGATCATTTATATACGAGAAAATATTTGCTTACTGCAATCGGTGAGTATGAGTATCGGAGAGTTATGATATGTGAATTGATTATTTAATCAACGTGCTCAACGGGCTGTTTTAAAGGTCTTACTGGGAAAGCCCATCAGGTACAGTACCACTTGGGTCTATCGTGACTGTAAATTTTTGCCAGTTAAAAAATTGTACGTTTTCCAGACGATCCTTTTGAAACACTCGCATACGCCATTCGATCCTAACACCCAGTCTTACCGTAGGAAGGATCGAATTTGCAAAGCGGAACACGCCAGAACCGCTTTCTCCCGGCGTCAATTCAGTGCAGCCAGCTCTAGACTTTCAATCTCATTAATAAGTATATCTACGTGTATCCCCTTTCTCATTTTTATTGTCGCTCACTTTTAAAAAATTTCTCCTGGATATCTCCGACCATGATTTCCAGGATGCTTTATTTCCGTCTAATATGTAATATGTAATATGTATATGTATTAGGGTGGTCCTTATTCCTACGAAAAAAATTTTTTTTCTTTTATTTTTCGGGGCACCACGGAATTTGAATATATACCATAAGAAAGTCTTTCATTATTTTTTTTAATTTTTTTTAAAGACATTTAGGGGTCGCTACCAAGGTTTGAATTTTAAGTAAAAACACAAAATCTGTGTTTGTTAGATTAACTTATTTTTATAGCTAAGAAATGAAAATATAAAATTATTGTTGTTACTATGAACTATGATATTATGAACATAGAAACCAGTGTCCTTGTTCCAAGTTCTTTCATCTTTTTAAAAAAAATTGGTGTGGTTGATACCTAGGATGTGGAAGAATATTAAGGAATTAACATTCACGAAGTTTTCTATATTTTTTTCGGGGATTTGTGAGATATCAAGGTTTATTCTTTTAAGCAATCTGCTGTGCCTGCAATTTTCAGTGCTTTTAACATCTATTTTCTTCTCTTGAACTGAAAATTCGTCATCGAAAAGTGTAAGCGAACCTAGTTCTTTTGACAAATACCACAGATGATTGAAAATCTTTTTCGGAGCAACAGTAGCTATATTTTTGTTGAAGCTTTCATAAGCTTTAAGGTCTTTCTATATTTGAAGGCGTTTCTTGGTGCTGACCATACGGTAGAGGCTTGAAACCAATATTTAACCTAAACCATCAGCGTGAATATGCGTATTTCTTTCACAGTCTTTTCGTCCTTCTTCGTTAGGTTAAACTGCTGCTTAAATATATTTATTCAGACGTACAAGATGAAAAGATCATCTATCTAGCAGCTAGCTCGATGTAGATCAGCAGGTCTCCTAAATAAAATGCCTTTTTGATGACTTATTAGAACTGAAGTGCGGGGCGGGCGAAATCTCGACGCGTCGGTACAGAAGACAGGTTGAGGAGAGAAGGGGACAAGAAGCGATTGTCTATTCTATCGCATAGATAGAATAGACAATCATTTGTGCAATGTTCATTTGCACGTAAAATGTGATTTAACACCTAAATAAAATATTTATGAAACCATGATCTAAACTTTCCTTTAACGCTTCTTGTAAAAACTTTGACAGCTGGTAGCGACCTCTAAATTTTAGCCAAAAATAAAACAAAAAAAGCTAATTTCATATTTAGAGGTATATAATCGAATGAGAAAGTGCCCCGAGGATAATTCAAAAGTCGAAAAAT
>DWAJ01000202.1:0-41746 GCA_018238005.1 Eurema mandarina
TGGGGAAAAAATCAAGGGTTGTACTTTCGAATTCTCACCTGCACTCAGTTGGACAGCTTACAAGTGACGTCATAGTGCTGAATCTTATTATTTTATGCTCTTATATCGTTCTAGATAGGTCACCTGGCGGTTCAAATGACCCATCATTTTTTCAACATGGGCCTGTAGTCTATAATGTTTTAAAACTATTTTAATAAGAATCCTATCGGCTGCATCGAGATTGCAATCCAATCGATCCAATCGAAAGTGAAGAATAATTTTCCAAGATGGTAATACTAGTTTATTTTTCCATTGCAGATGATAAAAACTTCTTACAGCGCTTTGACAGTCCTACTACGACTCCGTTAATTAAACCACAATTTCAAAAAGTTCAATAACAATTAATTTTCACTACTTGATATTTGTAGTTCGTATAATTGTTTCTGTAGTACAGCACACACAGTTTAAATAAAAGCTTTTATCTGGTGCCGGCATTTTTATTAAAACATCACTTAAGTAAAGTAAATACACTCTCCATTTATGTCAGAAAAGCTGGACTGAGCAAAAGTTAATGGTAAAGAGTTGGTCGTAAACGTGTCTGAAAATGTTTATGAATTCTTATATGCAGCTGCATGTGCAATTTAAAAATTTTAATAAAATTTCGTCCGACAGACTTAAATACAATATAGCAATATCTTCTTGGTTTCTCGTTATAAAAGCTATTGATCAAGAGGCATTTAAACAAAATATTTCCTTGAACTTGCAGATATATTAGTCATTGTAAACAATTTTTTTTAACTAACACACAACGTGATTTGTCACACTCGTCTTATAGATTTAGCATGTCTATATTAATTTGATTGAACTGTTGGTAAATATGGTAGTGAGATTATACACTTCATTATGTGACAAATATACGTTGATACGAACACCTGTTATAGCAAAATTTGTATATGTAATTAACTACAATATTTTTCAGCAATTAGATATTTTTATATTAGTGTTATAGTACGAATAACGTGGCTTTCTTTAATATAAAAACACTAATAAATGTAAATTTTACATCTCATTATAATTTTAGTATATTTACTACAATCTACTACTTAATTTAATATTCCTCAACATCGCGAACAGTGTAATTCTTCTGTATACGTAAACTATTAGCCTAAAACCCTAACTAAAAGCAATTCTATGCTCAGAATAAACATTCTATATCTACTGCTATCTACTGAATCTAGGCTAGATAAGTATGATAATATTCTCTCGGTTTTTATTACCTAGTAAACAAGCAAATGGCTGTACAAGGGCGAAGCTATTTAGAGCCGTGTCTAATGAACTATTCTTTAAAGATAAAGACGGACGAGAGCAAAAATATCTTGCAGAGGGTTCCTTTCTAATAGTATTTATAGTTATAATATCCAGTGAGGATCTAACGTTTTTATGACAGATCCTTAAAAAGGATTTATTAAATTAACAAGAACAGGGGGCCAACCACAATCTGTTATAGCAGTATTATTTTAATCTTTCTTTCGAATTTTGTACCATGACATGCTTAAAAATATTAATTAGTAAGATTTTTTACAAGTGTCAAGATCTTTAAACTGGCTGGTTGTTATTGGCATTTTTGCAAAATTAAAAAAAATACATAAATTATAAAAAAACGTAAACCATACAGGAACAACTTAAGTTAAGTAAGTTTTATAGGTGTTCCGTTTTAAATATATATATAAATTTAATAAAATTCAAGCTTATTGAAGTTTAAAAAAAATATTTCTACCAGTAAGAAGATTTACTAAGTCTTCTACGTCATATTTCTATCTAATACTAAACTCTGATAAAAAGAGACTCACCAAATACTTGAAGTTAAATTCCTTAATACTTTTTTTTAGTTTATGCAGAACCCGATATCAATGAACCTTGCTTTGTGAACAGAACGAAAGAACTTATAGGGTATATCGTTAGTATGCGTTGAAACAAGAACTTTTCCTTTTGTGGAATTAATGATATCATAGCAATACTCTCCTTATACAGTAACATATAAAGCTGCTGTTACATTTAAATTACATAATTTCGTTTAAAAATTATTTCAATTTTCGAATCGGGATTTTCTATATTATAATATGTTTATAATAAATATTTATTACCGTGGAAAATCGACTTATAATATTTTTACTGTCTCCTTTTTGTTTATTTGTGGAATGATAAGTTGGAAGTTATTCAATAATAATAAGTTATGTATGTCTTGGGTATTTTAGTACGCGTTTATCATTTTATGGAACGGATTCAAACCCACAAAAACCCGACCCCGTTTTCAGCTGTTCTGCTATGCGATGTAGTAATTTCTGCAGTATCGTTGAGAAATCTTGGGATGTTAGCTTTCTTTTACCCAATTATGAGTCTACTATCAACGTTCTCAGATGACGAAGCCAAATTTTATATCCATTACGTGTAAAAATAAAATTTAATAGCGCCTCGTGGTTTTATAGTACAGTCTAAATCTAACCTTATACCGAATTTATTCTACCATAAATTCATTCAACTTACTTTAACTTCGCATTTATAATATTAATGATATTTGCCAATATACTTACAATTTGCTTAGAATTCACAAGTGTACAAGCGCCGTTAGCCGCGCATGCGCATGGGCTTACATTTCAATTAACAATTTGCTACTCCAGTCTCCAACCGATTATTTACAATATACCGGTCACTCACCAGGCGCAGTTATTTGCTAACATCATACTCGTTGCAAACACGAGTAATTTTTATACGATACTAAACCTTTATCACCATAGTGTAATTTGTTTTTTATATTAAGACACGAGTAAATACATTTTAATAGCACTCGCTTGTTCGGCCGTGTGTCGACGACAAATTGATATGCGTTATTGCATAAGGATTGCAAGGCATTGACCTACGATGCATTGTACAGCTACAACACGAGTTTATATATAACAGAGTTATTTATTACAGATATGTTACACACTATCATTTATATAGATACACTATAACTGAACAAAATAAATCACAAAATAGAAAGATAGAAATTTTCTTAAAAAAATTATATGCTTCCAATTAATATAACAATATCATAGTAGAAGCGCTAGTAAACTTGTCGCAAACGCTGTTATAAAACAAAAGCGCGCCCTTTGTTTACAAGTGACGCATGCGCCGCTCAATGCAATCTAAACCGCGGAGTCGTTTACCTTCCGTGCGGCGAGACGGTCGACATGTGCGTAAATGCGTAAGCGCAACTCTGCATGCCTCGGCCAGAAGGACGCAGCCCGCGGCGGCGCGCGGACCATGGCGCGCTTGCTGTGGGCACTCTTCCTCGCTCTCCTTCCACACACGTACGCGTGGAAACCCCCCAAAACCCCTATTCACTTCCCTATCGACCTTCACCCTCGCTCCCCGAGACATGTCCACTCCATCCATCACCTACACCTCCTCGGCTGGCACCTAGAACTACAGGAAAACAGAGCCATCCGCTCCCCATATTACAACGAGTGCAAGTTTTATAAAGGACTCGTGCTGTATGAAGAGGGCTCCGCGGCCACTGTGACGGAATGTGAAGGACAATTGTACGGGCTGTTGCAAGTTGACGGCGAGGATTTCGTGCTTCAACCGACTCGATCTAATGGAAGCCATGTGTTAAAACGGCGGGACGTTGTGCTTTCGGAACGCGCGGCGGAATATAACCTCACCGGTGACACCGTGAGCGACCTTGACATTGACTTCGAAGACGATGAGCCGGTACCTTCGATGCACGTGCGCTCGAAGCAAGGCGATGCTGATGTCGACCACTTCAGAAATGCGATGCCCGTAACGAGACCCGTGTCAGGTGTGTTCAGTTTGTGATGTGTTGTACCTGCCTTGAATAGTGTGCAAAAATGCATTGTTTCGTTTTGTTCCAGGCGCAAAAGGTCTTTGGCTCGAACTGGCCATAGTCGCCGACCATACGATGCTAAAATTCCACGGTCGGGAACGGGTGAAACATTATATACTCGCTATAATGAACATCGTAAGTACATGTTACACGAAACGGCAAGATGCAATTAATATCGAGTGCATGGGTACTTATAAAATTATGTAACACTTTAAAGGTCAGTGCCATCTTCAACGACCACTCCCTGGAGTCGAACATGACTCTCGTTATCAACAAATTGTTCTTGTACGAAGAAAAGGATTCCGTTATAAAATATGGAAATGTTAAGAAATCGCTCGAGGCTGTGAATAAATGGAATTATAGACATCTCATGAAGTTGCCGGCAGGTATGTACTTATTACAGAAAAGTTCTGAATGATAAAAATACATATTTTTATCATTCAGATTTCAATACTAGTCAAAAGATCTTGTCTTATCTAATAACATTATTATCTAGGAAATGAAGCTTTGATTCTTTCATAATAAAATTATAAAGATTACGTGGACACAAAACGTTTTTTCTCAATGTACTATCCTCCTCCTATCCTTTACATAAGCATTGGCATTAAAAGATAGTATCTAATAATAAAAAGATGTAATTTATTTAGTATTAACATAAAATATATCATCTCGCGGGCGTTTGTGCAACTTCAAAGAAATTATTAATGATTTATACAATTCAAAAGAAGCGTTACATTTGCAAATAAAATTATCCTTGTTAAATAATATTTATTTTGCTTATCACGTCAGCTACGATTGTAAAAATGACGTATAATTCTAGTTAACAGTCTGATAATGTTATGTGTATTTCTATATGTAATGTATAAAGTACATTTATAGCTACTTATAAAAGAAACGCAGAGCTCATACTAATGATAATATTTGTGTCCGATTGTCGTTTGTTCCGTCAAAATTTAAATTCCTAAGATCTAGTAGACATACTACGAGAAAATGTATACAAAGTCTACTAAAAATTATCAAAGCAAAAATGTCACATTTATATTTAAAATAGGAGCATATTCAAACAACTTTCCATCAACTCGGAATAAGCAATATGAAGCATATAGCTATATATTATGATAAGGAAAAATCTAAAAACCGTAATAAGTATCGATGTAGTACTCAATATGTATATCCAAGAGACCAATTCGCACTTGACCGGTTTTTATTGTTTGTCATTAAAGCTCTTCACGTATTATTGAATGCGAAACTAAAAGGCACTAAACATAACATGCCATAAAGATTAATTTATATATAAGCATTATATTATTCGTTAGTTTAACAAATAAAAGATGTATTTTTTTTAGAGAATTATAGAAATCGATATAAAACTGACAAATTTAGAAGTTTATTTTACGTCGAATTTTAGAGTTTCGCTTTAAAAAATAACATTATAATATAATAACAATAAATTTATTTAAAATTAACCATAATACTTTTATTAAGCCTAACAAAATGTTATCAAAATTTTAAGTAAAATAAACTGGTTGTGCTCCGTGGTTTTATCGCATGTTTATACGATAAGTTATCTGTGATTCAGAGAAATTTTAATTATCTTCAAATTATTATTACACGATTACTATACTAACAATTAACAGTATGAATTTTTTAAGACTACGAACTACGAAAATGATATAAATTAATTACAATTTTTAATTCGAATATCGTACAATAAAAGTCGGTTGACTTAACCAAGATTAGGTATTTTTAATACTAATGTTAGATACGCCTTTTAGCTACAACATTGCAAGCTTATTGCATTTACATTAAAACTTTTTTTATATATTTATTTAATGAGCTTAACAAATTTTACTTAAAACTTATAACTATTGAACTTAAAGTTAGTAAGATAAATGGATGTTATTGTAGATAGTACAGGCTGGGATGCGACAGTGTGGCTCACTCGTGCGCAGCTCGGAGGCCCGTCCGGGTTCGCTCCCGTGGGAGGGGTGTGCACGCGCACCCGCTCCGCTGCCATCGACAGAGATGAGGGCCTCACTAGCGCCTTCGTCATCGCTCATGAGCTGGCACATCTGTAAGTATCTTTAAATATCTGTTTTTAAGTTAAGAAACTGGACTTCAAATTGATATATATGTAGGTATCTCAAAGTTTTCGTAAGATAACCTATATGTCATACCTGGCTGAATCCCGTATTCGAATATCACAGAAATCGATGACGATAACGCTCAACAATTGCCTTCGTTATTGCTTATAAATTGACACATTTGCGTTTTAAAAATATACGCGATGGTGGAAATGGTCGATGGTAATAAATAAATTTCGATCAATCTTACCCTGATTTTGGAAGGGTCTGTCTTCTTAATACCTGTCAAGCAAACACAAATAATTATTAGCTAATGAAGTTCGTAAAAAAAAAAATTCTAATACGTACTAAATTTTCGGCGTACATAAAATTTTGTATTAACTAAACTAAACACTAGGTACATACAGGGAAGAAAAAACAGCCTCTTACCAAAACGACATTATTATTTTAAATACCGTGCAAAGACGGTCGCAGTTTTATTCGCACGAGTATAAGAGTACCTATTCCTCGTTGCATTCCTTGTTTTATTTAAGATTCAGCAGCTGACAGTGCATCCTGTTTATGTCCATTCATTTGCGTATTAATGTCGGAGCAATACGTGTCATAATTTATTCATATGCTATTATTTCTCTTCGGCAGAAAATGTAAGGCCTACCGCGAGTTGAATTGTATGAGAAACTAAAATTTGATGCAGTGTTTCTGCTAGATTACTTCTAAAAAAGGGGGGACATTTCAAATTGTAACATAGGTTTATTTAAGATAAGATATGCTATGTTTCACCGAAGTAGAATAAGGTAATTTAATATGAACAAACAAGAGAAGTTTTAATGACTTATATACTTCATGAGTTTTTATTTAAAGTGTGAATTCTATACATTCAAAATACTTCAAGCAAACAAAAATAAGTTTTGTCTGACTCGTAAAGACAGTTAAACATAGACTTAAATTTTGCATAACCTAATATTACCATTGCTACTAAGTTGCAATAATGCAAAATATTATACTAGTATAAATATTAGATGCGCAAGTGTTCTCGGAAACAGCTTTATGTTTCGATACATTGTCCAAAAGCAAACACATCGTTCCGAGTATTACACAACCTTGAAAAGTTTCAAAAATAAATGTTCAACATTTATGAAATCCATAAATCTTAGCCGGATTAAGAAGTTCTCTTTGTACTTTATTGCTTTTATTTGTTAGTTGTACCAGTAATATTTCTTTATTTATAGATTAATATCATTTTAAGCCCTACTATGAAGACATACATATACAATAACAAGGAAGTTTTTTAAGAAACATAATATAATTAATAATAATAATAACTCTTTATTGTACACACAAGAAGAAATAACATTACAAGCAGCAAGAGAAAGAATAAATAGTACAAAAGGCGGTCTTATCACTACAGTCATTTCTCCCAGACAACCTTAGACCCAGGAAAAGCTGACAAGAGAAAAAGGTGGTGTAAAATAAAAGAAAGATAATGATAGATTTACACATATACATAAACACATAAAAATACAAATACATATATACATACATAATATGTGTTCTAAAAACCACGTAGGTAATTGAAAAAAATGCGCAGCTGAACAAAACAGTAACTTTAATTAGAGTTCAATTATTACGAATATGCCGGCCGTATTAATGAGTAATTTGAAACGGTATAACTGTGTAATAACTAACGGGTTTTGAACTGAATATCAGTTCAATAAGTCATACTTTAAATTAATGATATTACCATCCACGAATTATTCTACTGTCGATCTGCTACACTAAAAATTTTTAATATGTCATTTATAGATTGTATTAAACTTAATATTTAAAGTATATTACAAGAATGTTCTATTAATTTTATTACAATTAAACTACTTGCTTGCCTGGAAGAGATCACTCTTGAGTGATAAGGCCGCCAGTTACCACATTGTTTTCTATTTTATAAGGTTTAGATTGTTATGTGTAATGAAGTGTTAAATAAAATAAATAAATAAATAAACTAATTTCACATATAAAGTCGCGAGATTTATACAACGAAAAAACTCTTATCTGGTTAAAACAAAAAAGCGCTTACAAAAGGCTAGTATTTTAGTCCAAAAACAAAATGAAAGAGGTCTGAATTCATTGTGACACTGATGCTTCATAAAATAACTATTAAAACTTGCAATGTTATCGCCGGAGTATTTTCACAGCTGATAGCAATTTCGTTCAGCGACCATTAATTTCGCTTTTGGTTACGTTTTGGAACAACGCTGAAGCGATTTGGGAAAATATTTCTTACTAGCGGACCCGTGCCCGCTTCGTTGGGCATAATGTTAACAATCCTTTTTTTATGTAGCCTATGACACTCAGCAATGTTGTGGCTTTCTATTGGTGAAAGAATGTTTAAAATCGGTTCTGTAGATCCCGCGATTAACCTTTACAATTTAACAAACACACAAACTTTACTTTTTTTTAATATATTGGTATAGATTTAAACGTAAGAATTTTTTACAAAGTTCGAAACTTTTAATAGATTAAATTTAGTCCTTTTTCAATGATTCCGAACATTGTTAAGGAGGCTTTTTATTATTCAAACTTTTAAAGTCCTTTTCTTGTATTAAGGACGAGAAAAAGGAATTGTAAAGTAAATGCGAATTAGATATTGAGGTTAAAATGTTAATTATTATAGCTCTTACAAAAGTTTTGTAAATATAGTCATTTTTTAATACCAATCAAACTTTTTAAAACGATTAAAGTCTAGAATCTTCTTTTCAATTTGTTAAATATCTTTTATTCTTTCAGCTTTAATTGTCTCTGTCTGTAACTTAAGAACTGTCTTTGAATTCGCTAACAAAGACCGCTAACCACAAAGAGCATCAAGCTTGATAATACTTTTATTAGCTTTTTACTGCAAAACACCGGCTTTCAACGCTAGTCTGTGTACATTTAGATGTGCTCTATAACGTGAAAACTACGCAATAAAGTTTTCTGTTATTGTGCAATGTTTGTATTTAGTTGGAATACGCGTTATTTTGATCGTGACGATTCCTTTTTATTTAATATGTTCTTACTTATTGTGATAATATATTTTAATTTTAAAAATATTTCTTTATTTTCATATTTTCTATTCCATATGAGAATTAAACCCCAGCTTAACCTAAAATAAGGAACTCTTTGAAACACGCAATTTAGTCAAATGAAAGAAAAATTCGATAACTCATTTAGCGCAGAATTAACATTCTCAGACATTGTACCAGGGTGCCATAAAACAAAGGAAGTTGTACAATACTCGTAGATACAAGAACATTGGTTAACTCATGCTCATTCAATACCATACATCTAACCATTGAGTACAGCCAAACCGTATATAACTGGGGTGACCCAGTTACTTGCGGAACACATCTATTTCTGATGCATTTGATCTGCTGCCGATACACAAGGTTATATTTCTATCTGATGGCAGACCGGCTGTCGGAGCACTTCAGTTTGTCTCGATATTATCTTATATTGTAACTGGGCTCTCATTTTATTTTATAAAAGTTAAAACGAATACATATGCACGATTATAATCTATCCTTTTGTACTAGGTCCATACTTGCTTACTTAAGTATAATAATACAAAACCTTTCACACCTTAGGGTATAAAATAAAAATAAAAATGGAATAACGTTACTGTTTCATACAAATAAATTGAAAATATGCAAAGCCGGACATTTTCCTGCCAGGCCATCTATGTGGTGAGGTATAGAAGAAGCATAATAATATTGATATACGTTAAAATATGTCTTATATATCCGAATGCTAAGTAAAACTAGAAAAAAATCATCAATATATAAAATTATTTACGATTATGAGGTTAAAGCAGACGATACAATAAATCATGGAATAATATCACAAAACTTACAAAAAAATATTCGAAATAATCCGAACATCATTCATTACTTAGCAGTGGAGACCACTCCCTTCCTTTTGTTAAGTTAAATGTAGCAAATACGTTCGAAACAGAAATGGTAATTCCTTTTGACATTGCTGAACTTGCTACTTTTATGTTTATTTTATTCGAACCCAACGAAACCCGAGCAAAGGGAATGTGGGAGAAAAGTTATTCAATAGAGTACGAATGCGATCAGATATTTGCTTTATTGAAAACCGAACCGATCATTTATGTTAAAACAAATACGAATATATATTTAAGGGTAATTTTGAAATCTTCATAACTTATTTTCTACGTTACCTATAAACGCTACTTTGAAAGTTGTTTTTTTATATATAAAATAAGTAATATTGAAGATAATAGATTAAAATTAAAGTCAGTAGAATGGAAAAAGCTAAACTGTAATGATAACAATAAGATATAAGAATAAGATAAAAGGAATCAAAAGTCTCCTAGCAAAAAGTTGAGCTTACGTAACACGAAAATAAAATACAATACGTAGTTAAGAATGTAATTTCAGATTTTTCCAAGCTTATTACTTAATAACGGGCATTATCCTTTTATGCGGATAGGTTATTACCCTTCAACGTGTGTATTTTTCTAACCTGAGTCGTAATAGTTTGGTTATAGGGTTGTAAATCGTTTGGCAAGTTTGAGTGTAGATGTTGTTCTCAATGTGCAAAGACAATAAGCTAATATCGACTTTATTATTTGTGACATAAAATTGAAAATAGCTATTTCTTCAAGCGCCGGTCATTCATTGTTCACACGCGCAATTAGCTCCATTACCTAGTAATTAATTCGCCGAAAAGGAGACGAAAGTTAATCATGATTGATAACGTTACTCTGCGAATAATTTATTACAATCAAAGTTTATTACAATCGGACACGATCCATGCTGTGGCACTTTTTGACATTACGTTTTTTTTTTTTTAATTTGGGGTACCGAATGACACAATATGTAGGTGTTTTATATATTTTAAGAGAGGAATAATACGAGAAAGAAAATGTAAAGTGTAGATAAACATTTAGAGAAAAAATGAAAGCCGTAATTTTTTCAAGGTCAAAGTCAAAAGTTTATTTACAGGCTACATATAGTAACACTTATAAAGTGTTATAAATAAATAAATAAAAGAAAAATTCTACAATAAGAAATTTCCAATTTTTTTATTGACTCCAAAAGATAACAATTATTGTAATTAAATTAATCAGACAACATGTTGACGGGCATTTGCAATTAAGCTCAGAAGAGTTAAACTCGCACTGAGTTTAGACAAAGCTTAATTAAAACCTTTGTCTTGCATTTACGAGTCAAACTCAAATAAAATACAAGAATTTCAAAGATGTAACAGGATTAACGGATACTTCACATGACAGGGCTTTGTAGAGGTGGTGTTTGTGGTAAGTATATACTTACACAACAGACAGAGAAGAAAAATTGCAATAAGATATTTTGCATCAAATAAATTGTTTAAATTGAGCAAAAAGTTAAGATAACGTAAACGATTTCTTAGACAAAAAGTACCTATTAACTCTGTTACTGTTTATCGGTACCTAGCTATATAGCTAGGTACCGATATTATACAATATATATGTTATACCCAAACAAATCAACCGAATATAATAATCATCTAAAGGTAAGACGAACTAATTAAGATGTTTTTTGCGTCTTCAAAAATTTGCGCTTATAACGTATCTATTTAATATAATATTGTACGCTTGTATGATTTCTTCTAAAAAGTAACGACATATTGAATTTATTAGATTCTATTGGTACAGCTATGACACATGTTAGCCTAAATAAAGAATCAATTCAATGTAAGCGTAAGGCAATGATTGAATTAGAGTTAACTGAATAATTAAATTCATTGACTTTGAAGCAATGATATTACACAAAATAGATAAGCGCAAAATTTTGAAGACGCAAAAACATCCTAATTAGGACGTCTTGCCTTTGGGTGATTGGCTTCGGAGCATTCACGCGCAACTGACAAAACTATTAATTTTTTTCTTGTTGGTTTTATCATTCATCTCTTTTCTATCGTTTTGACATGTATGTGTGCTGCCCCGCTGCTGTGCGGAACACTTTTTTCGGTTGATGTGTAAGGGTACATCATATCTATTATACATATTGTAATAACATTGTAGCTAGGTATAATTAAGATTCTGTCAAAAAACGATGTCATACGCATGTGTAATACCTTTTAAAACTGCCATATTGAATTTATTCGATTCTATTGGTATTTGGTACAGCTATGACACATGTTAGCCTAAATAAAGAATTAATCAAATGTGAACGTTAGGCCATGATTGAATAAGAGTTAACTGACTAATTTAATTTATAGATTTTGAGGACTTTTTTATAGCTGTAAACTTAGAATAATAATAATTGTAAACTTACCTAAATTCAAACGAGCCAAATCATTTTATTAGATAAATATTTTAATTACTTTCAATAAACAGTCACGTTTCAACCATTTTAGTAGGTATTATTTAACGTACTATTAATAATTAATTAATATATCTTTCATAATTTCCACTAGCCGTACATTAGTTAAAAAAACAAAAATATTTTGATGAATGCGCACATTGCGTTGGGCGTTTACGAATGCATTCCTATCCTTGTGTTCTTTTTTTAAATTCTTCCTAATTTATTATTTTTCTATGAATCACTGCACTGGCCAGTATTACCCGTTTCTATCTTTTTGTCATTTTAAGATACACAGAATAGCATAAAGTACAGATTAATTATTTGGAATAACAGATAATAATTACGTTAGTCAATATAAAACTATTTTTAAATATGAAATAGGTGAATATTCCAAATATACATTTTGAAGTTAAAAATATATATTTAAACAAAGAAAAAACAAATATATTGAGAACCCATTATAAATTATGTTCCGAAGCGTTTAATATTTCTGTGTACAGAAGCCCGCGACGATTGAAAATACTTGAGTCTGAGAGGGCTAATTGACGCCGCCTGTTCTGAATGATAAGACCCTCTTCAAAGAAACCGCGCACACGCCGTATTTATTGCCGAGATACAGCTTGAAGTGCCTATTTGCAAATAGGTTTATAGTCTATGGTCTATACGCTACTGTGCTGTCAGATTTAATACTTAAGTATCTGCTATACAGATGAGAAAAAGATATGTGTGACTAATTATTTATTTACTTGTTTTCGAACCCAGCTTTGCTTACTTTTAAGGGGCCTTGATTAATGTGCGTTTTACATATAAAATTATTTAATGAAATATCATTAAATCAATTTATATCTACATAACTAGCCGTTGCCCGCGACTCTGTCCGCGTTTACTTTCATAAAAAAATAATGGATAAAAAGTATCCTATGTCCTTCTCCTGGATCTAAACTACCTCCCTGGCAATTTTCAGCTAAATCGGTTCAGCCGTTCTTGAGTCATAAGTGAAGTAACTAACACGACTTTCTTTTATATATATAGATATGTATACACATTGTGTATATAATATGATAATGTATTGCGAACTAATTAATTATTACTCTTAGCTGTAAATTCTGGTGCTTAAGCCATACTGGGGTTGAGAATTACTCATCGGTTTCGTTTGTGCGTTGCTATGATTTTAATATTTATTTTAATCCTTCATTGCTAAAATGTAGGATAGCAATCAGTGTTGGAAGATAAATTTTATCCGACACGTTCACCAACACGTTGGCAAGAAATTCCTTATCTAGAATTATTAAAAAAAAAGTTAAAAGCTGCTCGTTTCTGTCTGATTTATGTCGTTAATTTCCTAATATTCTATTTATAGGCATGAGTTATTATCAGTTTGCAAATATTGTAAAACATGTGTTTAGAAAGATAAGATTGTAGTTCTGTAATCTTGATCAAACATTGCCAGGTTGTAAATGGTTACTGCCTCTTAATTTAGTGTTTTTGCTTAAATAGTTTATTGTAATATAGTAGCTGTTCCATGCGACTCAACCATAATAAGTTTAATTCAGGCATTTTTATTTTAAACCCTAGCTGTTGCTCGCGACTTCGTCCCCTCCGATTTCTTAGTTCTAATGAAATCTTCGCTCCTATTAGTCGCAGCGTGATGTTATGTAACCTAAAGCCTTCCTCGATAAAAGGTCTATTCAATAAAAATATAATTTTTCAATTCGAACCAGTAGTTCCTGAGATTAGCGCGTTCAAACAAACAAACAAACAAAGTCTTCAGCTTTATATATTAAGTAAAGTATAGATTATTATAAATTAAACTAACATTATCTCTATTCTTCCACTCGTCGTTATTATTGTCAGTTTTGTGCGCGCTCTCGGAGTACGAGGTCTCGTTGTCGTTGTATTTCACTGTGTTGTTGTTGACGCGCAGCTTCGGCGGCTCCGTTTCTACTATTGCGCTTACTGATGTCTCGTTCACTTCTTTACATCTGTAAATAAATAGTAGGCATAGTAGTTATCTATTTAAATAAAAATGAATTGTAAATAAAACTGACTCTACCGTAAAATTATAAATATACCTATTCATGTACGGAAGATACATAAAAAAAAGAGAAATGAAAAAAAGGAAAATGGCGTATGATATTTTTACTTTACCTTTCTAAGGATTGATTTGCTTTGTGCGAATTGGATTTTTCAGTCTCGGAACCTGTTGTCATACTCATCTCGCGTCTCTTGTTGCGACGTTCTATTGACATCTGTAATGAGATAGTTTTTTTATTGCATAGCAATCTAAGAGACGTGGGAAAGTGAGTGAGTTCGTGAGTAAGTTAGTAAGTGTATCGGTGAGCCATTGTGTCAGTAGATAAAGAGTCAGTGGGTCATTGAGAAAGTGAATTTGTAAGTCAGTGAACAAATGAGTGTGAGGCTTAGAGAGTGAGAGAGTAAGTAATTGAGTTAGTGTGTCATTCTATAGTTCAGTAATTGCGTCAGTGTATTATTATTTCAGTAGGTCATTGCGTCATCGAGCCAATAAGTTAGTGAGTGAGTAAGCAAGTTGATGTTTCAGTGAGCCATTGTATCAGTAGGTAGAGTACTGACTAAATGGAGTCATCGCGCCAATGAGTTAGAGAGTGAGTGAGCAACTGAGTTAATAAGTTAATGTGTCAGTAAGTTATCTATTATAATATATTATTGAGTCACTGTGTCGTTCAGTAATCGAGTCATCGAGCCCTGACTAAGTGAGCTAGTGCGTCAGTGAGTGAGTGAGGCATTGTGTCAGCAGGTAAGCTTGTCGAGTGAACACGAACCTTGACGTCGTGCTTGAGGCGCGCGTACTTCTCCTTGAGGCAGCGGTACTTGTCGTGCAGCGCGCGCTCGTCGTGGTCGTTGCGCTCGGCCCTGTCGCCGCGCGCCGCCCTCTCCCCCGCGAGGCGCGCGCGCAGCTCCTCCAGGTGACACGCGTGCTGGCTGCGCAGACGCTCCACCTAGACCAGCCACTTCATTAGTTTTACCATAAAAAACTGATAGGAACAAGTAAACAAAAAAAAAGGAATAGGAACAATAAAGTCTCACGGTGATAGATTGTGGTATGCACGTTTGAATAAAAAAATGGTTTAACAATGGATTAGTAAGCTTTTTTACTACAATGTAGAACCGGTTATACGCTGCTATAAGCGCAAATTGTACGGTATTTTTATTTTATAAATGTTAAGCCCAATTCAAAAATTTACACAAGCATTTTTTTCTATGACTAAAAGATTTTTTATTGGGTTTAGTAGTTTCAGAGATTACTGTCTATAGATTCAATGACTTCGCCAAATTCTCAGCAATATAATTTGCAACACCGTTTCTATTATTCCTTATGTAAGATAAGAAATAATATTAAAATTGATTAACTTAGCCGAAACTATACACACATTGTTGAGACATTTATAATTACACCAACAAACTGTTTTATTTCTCACAATAATTAAACTACAAACCTCAGCTCTATAATCGTGTCGCATGTCCGTAATTCTGGCTGTGTGTTCTTCTCTTAACGCATCTATTGTGGCTCTATTTTCTTCTATGATACGAGATTTTTCGTGATACAAAGTCATTTGGAGTTGATCTCTGACGTCAGCAAGAGCCCTTTCATTTTCTGTCAAATTAAATAAAAGAGTAAATATTTGGATGGTTTATGTAATTAAAATAGAATATTGTACCAGATATTAATATAACTAGACCTAGTAGTCTGATGTAGACCACAACAGAACACTAGATTTTGAATTTGTGTAGGCACTTACCTATTTCCAATTGTTCCTTTAGTTCTATAAGTTTTTTAGCATTATTATCACGAATCATAGCTAAATTATTTTCATGCTGCCTTTGAGCGGCGACAACTTCACTTTGGTAGTTATTTTCTAGTTCTTTTAAAGCATTTTCAAGCATCTGCTGATGGTTCTTCTCACTGGCAGTTAATTTCTGAAAATTGAGTTAAAGTAAATCATAGAAAATAATTCTGACATTCTATTATAACACTTTAGTTGTATTATAGGTACATACCTCTTCCATTTCACGTCTATGTCTTTCACTCTGCTCTGACAACCTATTAGATTTATCTGCTAAATATTTCTCTTCAGCTTCTCTTAGCTCCGTCTGCAACTCCGCTCTCATTCTCCTCTCTTTCGCAGCAAACTCTACTCTTATCATCTCCAACTCTTTTTGAAGGTTCAACTCAAGCCTCCGTCTCTCATCTGTCTTATTTCTTTCTACCATTTCTCTAACACCCATATCAGGTATTGGTGACTTAATTTTAGGACTCTCGTCTTGTGTTTCAAATTGATATACCACTACTACGTTATCCGAACTAGATTTTCCTTGAGATAACATAACCCCGTCCAATCTAGGACTCAAGGATTTTCCTAAACTGCACGCTGAATCTGACGATTTCATTGGAGCAATCACTGCTTTATTTAAAGGCTTAAATGTTGATAATGGACTAGACCAAGGCTTATTTAATTCTAACCTAGGGGACCTATCAGACCCTAAACTAGGAGTAGGTGATAATTTCAATTGCGGTCTCATGTCTTTGGGAATGTCTATACTATTTGATCTGATACAACTCTTCGGTTCGTCATCTTTATTTCTAGAATCTTCTGAATCAGAATGTGTAAACTTATTCTGCTTCAATAAGTCTAATTTTGGAATTTTTATCGATGGGATTGGAATATTTTTCTGTATCGAATCAGTTTTCGAATTGGAATGTTCTGAAATGTCTTCTATTTTTGGTTTCTCTTTATCTGCTTCGTTCGATTGTGTTTCATCGTCTATATTCTGGTTATCGTTTGTATCGTTAAGGTCATTAAGGTCCAGGTTAGCAAACTCTCTATCGGGTGAGTCGATTGATGTTTCAGATTCAATACTCTCCATTAAATTTATGGATATTTTATTTTTTTGGGGAATTAGTGGGGACCTGGGATAAAATACACCGATAGTAATAAGTATTGCACTTAAATATTAGGTAAATATGATTTTAGATTTATAATAAAAATAAATATTTATATTATATAACTAGTACTAACCTGGGACGATCCTTGTCAGTTGTTGGCTCTTCCAACGTTACGTGTGTCGGTTCTAAATCAGTTCTACGAACTAAATCAGATATTTTCTGAAAGTTTTTTTGAAATAGTCCAGGTTTAATATATTCGGAAGGGGGTGGTTTGACGAGTCGACGACGTGGCGAAGTACCTTTAGAGTCACGACTTTCACTACCTACAACAGAAATATCACATTATTCATTTTTTTTATTCGAAGCTGTGCTAGCCTTGATGTTGCTCCAATCATCCTAGTAATGTAGGCTTGGATAGCACATAAACAAACAACAAGAAAAAAAGAGAACTGGGCAAAATTATGTAAAGACTTAATATACATCTAAATAATAGTGAAAATTCCATACCTAAGGATTCCTTTTCAGATCCAGACTGGTTTTTAGCGTCGCGCGGACTATCAATACGAGGTGGGATAGGGGGTCTACTAACAAGAGGGGACAAGACGATAGAATTCAAAGGCACAGTGGTAAGAGGTTGATTTACGAGTGGGTTTGGATTTTTTGGTGATGAAACTGGATTGATCGGCGATAGAATCGGCCCGGGCGCGCTGATTATCGAACTCTGGCCGTCGTTTTGTTCCGAGGAACTGTTAGAACCGGGACTAACGGTCGGTTCTGGAAGGTTCTCCAACTTGAATCTGTAGAAAATATAGATAGACGCTATTAAAAAAATATTTTAAATAAGAAACAAAAGCAATCAACTTTATTTATAAAATATGTATATAGAAATGTTTTTTTCTAAGAAATACGTTACATATAGTATGGACTTAAGTCTACTAACAAAATCTTACTATCCAGAGTAGAACATTTAAGTCTATCTATGTTTTGTGTATACTTATGAATATTATATTTACTAACAATCAAACATTACATTAAACATTTTAGATTTAAACAAATAAATCACAACTTATTCCACAATGTTTAGTTAGTTATATTATAATAAAAATTAAAAAATAGCTCATACACTAACAAGATATAGACGTGTTTGATCATAATACTTACCGTACGCTTTTCTTGTCGTCTTCAAAACTGGCTGTTTGTTTTGCGTTTCCAGCAACTATTTTTTCGATCCTCCGTTGAATATAATCCGACGATTTCTCTCGTAATATCCCTTTTGGTGGATCACTCTTGGTCACAGAATCCAAGTTCAAAGATTTTTCCGTATCTGGACTGGGCAAGTTGGACCTTGAAATTCTTAGGAACATGTTACCTTTACCTAAAAAGTGATTGTTACTTTTTATTATTGCTAGCATATGGAAAATATAACATACATTAGTTTTTTTTCTAGATCTTACCTGTTAAAGGCAACCCTTTATCAACTTTTGCAGAAGACAGCAATGGACTAAAATTCTCTTCTTCAGGACTCGTTAGGACATGCATTTTCAAATCAATTATTTCTGATTGCTGTTTAAACAGTGTCTTAGGCCTTTCAAACGTTGGACGATTCAATATATCTCTATCCGAGGTATTTCTAACTAGAGCCGGTTTAGACGAAACTGGGCCATCGACACTTCGACGTAAGGGTGAGATTCGTAGATCGCCAAGTTTTTTATCCAATCTTGATAATGGAGCTAAGGGCGGTCTTCCTAATGGACGCTTATTTCCAGGCATTAAGGTAGCATTTACATCTTTCACGTCTGAGGGATGTTGATCGCTGTCAGTTGTCAATTCATCTTCGTCGCTTTCGACTTTTGTCTCGACTCTTTCAAGGTTCTTCGTGTTCTCCTCCGATGTTAACAGCTCCTAAAAGGTTTTAACAATTCGCAAGCCTAATATAAAACATCCCTTACACTTTACTTTAAGTAAAACATATTTAGTAATAACAAAAAAAAATTTCTGAATAATAATATATTATTGCTAAACAAAATGTTTAACATCTTTATCAGGAACGCAGATTACATTTCCTTACAACGTTTAAACATAAACAACAATTGTTCTAGATTTTTATAAAACACTTAATATATCTGCTTTATTGTCCAAAAGTAAATTATAAAAAAATATCTATATCCGAAAGTTTCACCAGTTAACCTATTCATGTTTTTTGGTATGATCTCGACAGTCTATCACATTCGCAAATAATATAGCTTTCCTACTACTGTAAAAAATCAAATACAATCTATATCACAAACTTGTAGATAATTAACCTCCTTTCAAATGAACATTGAAAATTAAAAATAAAACTGTGTATTTACCTGGACAGAAGCACAAGTATCATCTAACACAGATGCGTCTCTAGCCTTTTTCACCAGTTCTCTGTACACATGATCCAACGGGTGTTCCCATTGCGTCTTTTTGGTTTCCTCATTGTAGTAATAATGGCTTTGTAGTTTTTCATCAAAGCTTTAAATGAAAATTTTGTAAGTGTGGATGTAGGAAAAATGGTAGTGTCCAATATATATGGTAATTTATTTATAAAGGTTGTAGCCAACTAGCTTAGTCAACTATTCAAATTACAGCCTAGCATCTTTAGTAAAACGGTGCCTAAACCAATGGACTATATAATGTAGTTATCAGATTTTTATTGGTGTGTGCTCAATAACAATGTTCTCTACCAATTTTCATAGTTATAGGTGGATCTGTACCCTGCTTCTTGATTTGCTTGTTTGTGTAAAAATAAACCTTTTTACAATATAAACAGCCATATATTTATTAGCTAAACTGGGATATTATTTTGTCACGGTGTTTTATTTTTCAAGTGCTCTTAGATTTCAATATATAGTTTTAATACCTCTATGATACTTTAACACATATAACACACATATTATGTTCTCAAGTCTCTCACAAAAAATATGTATACATATTTTGTATTATAGAATTATAAAAATTAAACTTACTAGGCTTTCCAAGGTGCTGGCAAGGCTTGCATGAGACCATCTCGAGCCAAAGGCAGGAGATGGGTCTCGCTTTCTGGATCAATTCCAAGCTGACAGGCATAGTCAGATATTTCTGCAACATAATTTTATCTCAAGAATCTCAATTTACCATTTAGTGTGTGTAACTACATAAATTTATAAGTAATGTGCAATTTATATTATTTATATAACTATGCTTAAAAAAACATTAAACAATAATAAAATTCACATGATTACTGATCACACTTCTATCTTTTGGAATAAACTGAATACCAGAAATTAAAAAGGAATATTGCTTATAATATTCCGCAGTAAAATTGGTATACTTATTATATTTAATACAGGTATACCTATTCTTAATTTTTTTGTTTAATGAAAAATTAATTATATATCAATTAACTTATAAAAGCAGACGCATCTAAAGATATAATTCCATATTTTGATATAAATATGTCGGACTTTCTTTTTTATAAGGATACATAGGTACCTAAAATAAAATTTCATAATTTTTCATTACAAAGAAAAGGTGTAACGAATCATTTATAACTTAGTGGGCGTCAGACAATAAATTAAAGTATGTGGTAAATATTGGTAAAAAAATTAAAAAAATTAATATCGATTTAATTTTACAATATACAAACAAACGAACCCTCTGCAGATGGTTGACTGTTTTCATCAAAAATTTCACGACACGCCACTATGGATGGTGTATTCATTTTTAATCCACATATCTTTTAGAAGTATAAACCTATCGGTATTTATTTATACTTTTAATAAACACACTTAGAGCCATTTCTTATGATAAGCAAGGCGAAAACCAGCAACACCCGCAAATCGACTGATTAGAGAATCGAACATTTTCATTTTTGAAATATAAGGTATGGTACTCATTATCCAATACTTGACATTTTGTCCATTTTTTTTATTCTACAATTTATTATGAAGAAATATTTTTTTAACTATGCAATATTATATTAAAATATATGATAATATCATTGTAATTATGTATATTTTTTAATCTTTAAATTATTATGCTTAATCTAGTACTTCAAAAATGACGGGTCGATGGAAAGACAATCCATTAAGTAACTATAATATTCGCTCTATATAACATCCAAAATTAAAATAATAATCTCTTACAAGAGATCTTTACTAAGTGCCCATTGCCTAAAATTGTGAATTGTGAGTAATTTGAATCAAAATTTGATCGTTTAAAATGCTAAATTTCAACACCGATCCGCATCCGATCCAAAACTTTTAAATTCGTAAACGCTATTCTCAATAATCTGTCTCAACAATACATTTTGCCCCTTTCAATTGGGCTATTTAGCTAAACTTATTTAACTCTTTAATGACTTTACAAGTGCATATAAATTCAATTTTAGGTTAAATTTTATTTCTTTTTTTAATTATTTACACACTGTATTTACTATTTTAAAGAACTTTTCGGTTACAGTATACTGAAATAAAACCCAAATTTTTATTATTTTAAATATATATAACAATTTATAATTATTAGTTTTTCAATTACTGAGCATAGTGCGACATTTCAATCAATATCAAATTAAAGAAACACGTTTGATCATTTTCTGGCACTGCACATGCAATTGCACGCATCGAGCGAAAGCAAAACTTAGTACTTTTGAGACTTCTCGATATATGAATGAAGAAAGATGTATTTAAAAAATTCAACGTTAAACATTATTCCGCAAAATAAGAAATAATGACTACTTGATGGAAAAACTAGGATAATCTGTGTTGAATATGTTTTAACTGTGACATCATTTTCATTGTTGTCACTTGTCATTGTGTTACAGAGCGATAAATTGTTCAAGTCACTGAATCTAATATTGTTCTTAAAACAGATTTTAATTTAAATAATGGCGTGTATCAAAGACGCTGCTACCCTATATCAAAATTTAAAAACAGAATGGGCTAAAAAGCCACGTAAACTCGACAAATGTGGTGAACTACTTAATAAAATTAAGGTAAGTGACAGAATGACTTAGCGATTCGGGAATTCATATTTGTTATTATTCTGCAATTTAGTGTTTATATGTTTAAAAACATAGTTTTCATATAAATCTTAAATAATTATTTATTTCAGATTGCTCTTACAAATCTTACTTTTCTACCAAGTAACAATACTGCAGCAAATCATAAGGAATTAATATTAGCTCGAGATGTATTAGAAATAGGTGCACAATGGGCAGTGGCCGCAAAAGATGTTAAAGCATTTGAGAGATACATGTCTCAGTTAAAATGTTATTACTTTGATTACAAGTAAGTAATAACTACTAACTAATATAATAATAATAATAATAATAATAATTTATTTCCATAATAAGGTGATTTACAAAATATTTACCCAGGCACCCAAGATGGTAAATACTGTTTTTCAGGAGCCTGTTTCATCCAATCATTTGCACAAGACACAATTTGTTCAGATTTACAATAGGTTACATATAAAAATATAAAAATTCATTTATAATCAGTTACAAAGCGAATTAATACAGTAAAATATAAATATATTTGTTACCTATTTCACTACTGTGTAAACAGGTATAACTAACACTAATCCTGATTTATTCAAATTCAGTTAGTGGTCTAGGCATACAAGCAGATCTTTCAAATAGACATTTCCTTTATATTTATAATATTTTTAAAGATGTCAAAAGGACAGTTTGTATGAAAATTTTCAGTTATCACTTATAGAGACTTCTTTAATATTCCCTCTAATATCTTATTTACTTTTAAATTGCAATTAATAAATAATAGTAGATAGTAGAGCCAGGCAGGTCTGCATTAAAGTGGAATCAACCTTTTCCTGTTGGAAAAAAATGGCTTCACAATTATTACCCTTTGTTGTGAACACTCAACAGTTCTCTTAGTGACTTAATATATAGATCCTTTAAAGTCACTTCAATTATTTTATACTACAATTATTATAAATTTTAGAGATCATCTGCCAGAGTCTGCTTTTATGTACCAGTTGCTTGGTTTGAATCTACTGTTCCTGTTAGCACAAAACCGTGTGGCCGAATTCCACACAGAGCTTGAAAGACTGCCAGTTGATGTTATCCGAGCTGATCCATATGTAAAGCACCCATTAGCATTAGAACAGTACCTCATGGAGGGGAGTTATAATAAAATATTCTTGGCTAAGGTATGTTACTTTAAATAATACTAAGTTTAAATTATCAGTTAATAATTAAAAAAAATATTATTTTTAAAATAAATTTTGTGCGACTGTCTTTAAAATTTTATATGGAGTAAATATATATTTCTTTTATGTATCTCAAAATTTTAAGTTTTCATAAAGGAAACATTTTAAAATGCGTCTTTCAGAAAGTTTGGTTAAACCGTAAATATCTTAATTTTTCCTAGGATAATGTACCAGCAGAGAGTTACACCCTGTTTATGGATACCCTCCTTGATACTGTAAGAGGAGAAATAGCGGCCTGCATTGAGAAGGCCTATGAGAAGATACCTTGCGCTGAGGCAGCAAGACGATTAAATTTGCAATCTCAACAGGCTGTATTTGAATATGGGAAAAAGGTAATTGATTCTTGTTCTGTATATAAAATGAACACATTTTTTTATTTATTATGTTAAAGAATATAGTTGTAAGGTGTAACAGCTTCAATGTTTTATCTAACAAATTGTTAGAATAATTTGGTTGAAATAAACTTCAAGTTGTTTTTGTTAAAATTTCTTTATCATTATTATGCTCAGTATAATTTTATTTATAAGTTTTGAATATTGTATAATGAACATTAAGATTATCGACATTTTTATAGCGTAATTGGGTGCTTGGTCCTGACAATAGTTATCAATTCAACACAATTGAAGAGACTTGTGCAGCAGCGGCAGGTGTCTTCCCTTCATCAGAACTTGCAGAACAAACTATTGAATATGCTAAACATCTTGAAATGATTGTGTAAACATACCTTATAAAAATAAACTTCATTTAATAGTAATGCTCTTTTATTATATATTCATATTTAATATAACCTTAAAAGAGAGGACTTAAAGTAATTTCAATCTACAGTCTAAAATTAAATACATAAGGGAAAGGGAATTGAGAACATGTTTTAATATATAAAAGAAGTAAATAAAAACCTTTTATTTTAAAACTGTAATTTCCTATGATATTATGTTGGTACTTTTAAGAATTCGATATTATCCAATTTTAGATATTTCGTAAAATATTCTAAAGCAACCTTGAGATCCCAGCTTTTTTCTTCTAAACATCTGTAAAATAAATTGCATATTAGTATAATATACAAAACAGTACAAATCAAATATAAAAAAATGCGCTTAGATATTAAATGATAAATAATATGTTACCTTTGACTGGATTTCCAATCTAATTCAGTCAAATTCATGAATATATTTATAAGACTATCTTTAGTTTCATCATCTAGAGGGGTATCAAAATTTAATGTGATTGTTGTTTTATTTTGAACCTAAAAGAAAAAATAAAGTAATATTATAATTTTCATAAAACGTTATTAATACAGGCAACTTTATTACTGAGTTTTTAATCTATCACATAGGCAAATGTCATACGTAATGATTGACATGACGCTGTCAATTTGCCAAACATTAATTACTAGCGACGAAAACGGCGTGGGCTGATTCTCATATCGTATTTATTAATATTTAAGCCGAAAAGAAATTAGCTTTATTAAGATGAAGAAACATCAAACTAGACAAAAGCCGCTTAGCGACCCTTTGATTGTTTCACGTGTTAAGAATTACTTAGCTGAAAACGTAGACAAAACATTTGTCGATGTTGGTCAAATGGCGCGTTCTCTCAAAGAGCGCTATCGCGAATACAGCAATAAAAGTGACAACGCTTTCTGTCAGATGGTTGAAAGTGCATACAAGGTAGTGCTACAGAGCTACGGATTGGATGGAGCATCGACATCAGAGGGTTCTGAAGAAGAATCTGACTTGGAGTTATTGGACGAAGACAGCGCCTTAAACGATCGTTTAATGGTGATGTATGGTATGGATAAAAAACGACCGGCGGCCTCCCGTCGAGCAACAGACAAGTCCGGTGAGCCAATCGATATAATTAGTAGTGATGAAGAGGGCAGTGCAGCGCCAAAACTTCCGAAAATTAATGACCAAATAACTATAACTCCTCACATACCTGTGCGAAACACAAACAATACAAATGACCTGCCAAAACCTATACCAATTCAAAATGCGACTGATAGAAAGCGTAAGGCAGAAGCTAAAAGTGCACCTTCGAAAAAGAAATATGATATTGGAGCCACAAAGAATGTAAAAGTATCATTTGAGGATGTGGGTGGTCTATCAGACATGATTACACAGATTTGTGATTTAGTTTTACATATGAAACACCCAGAAGTGTATGCAAAATTAGGCATTAAGAGCCCCAGAGGGGCACTATTGCATGGTCCTCCTGGAACAGGAAAAACATTGTTAGCTCATGCTATTGCCGGGAAATTACAACTTCCTTTTATCGCTGTAAGTGGTACTGAGTTAGTTGGTGGTGTGTCGGGGGAATCGGAGGAGAGAATTCGAGAGCTTTTTAACAGGGCCATAACAGAAGCACCCTGTATCCTATTTATTGACGAAATTGATGCAGTATGTGGTAATCGAATACATGCCCAAAAAGATATGGAAAAGAGAATGGTTGCTCAATTACTAGCCAGTTTAGACAGCTTAAGTGAAGAAAGCTCTTCTGTATTAGTTCTGGCTGCTACAAATAACCCTGACACATTAGATCCAGCTTTAAGACGAGCAGGGCGTTTAGAACAAGAAATAACTTTAGGCATTCCATCTTTAAAGGCAAGAAAGGAAATTCTTTCTATCTTGTGTAAAAAATTGACATTAAGTGACAATATTGACATGAATGTTCTTGCTCAAATAACCCCAGGTTTTGTGGGGGCTGATTTACAGGCTTTAGTTAATAAAGCTAGCACTTATGCAGTAAAGAGAATTTTTCAAGAAATAAGAATTTTGGAGAAAGAACAAACAGTAAAAGCAATAGAAAGTATAAAGACACCTGAAGATACAAATGCAGTGATACCAAATGGTGAAAAAGAAGGTGATGAGCTAGTTAAAGAATCAGGTGATGCAACCGATAACCCAGTTGAAGTGCAACCACAACCTGAGAACGACACAGAAACAGTACCTTTACAAGAACCTATTGTTGAAAATGATATTATTGAAGAAACCAATAACATAGCTGTGAATGTAAACACAGAAATAGATCCCATAGCAGAAGTGATGGAATTGCTTGAGAATAGTACTACTTATTCAGCGGATAAGTTACAAGGACTAGCAGTCCGCCAGGAAGATTTCATTAGGGCGCTGAAAACAACTAAACCATGTGCTGTTAGAGAAGGTATTGTTACAGTTCCCGATGTCACATGGGATGATGTTGGTTCTTTGAACCAAGTCAGGAAAGATTTGCAACTAGCTGTTTTAGCTCCTGTAAAATACCCAGAAATGATGAAAAAATTAGGATTAGCAGCACCCAGTGGTGTTTTGCTTTGCGGTCCACCTGGTTGTGGTAAAACATTACTTGCAAAGGCTGTGGCTAATGAGGCTGGAGTCAACTTTATTTCAGTGAAAGGCCCTGAACTACTAAATATGTATGTTGGCGAGAGCGAACGTGCTGTACGAACGTGTTTCAGAAGGGCACGAAATTCGGCACCCTGTGTTATTTTCTTTGACGAGTTTGACGCATTATGCCCCAGAAGAAGTTCACAAGATAATAACGGCGCGGCACGAGTAGTCAATCAACTCCTTACCGAAATGGATGGCATAGAAAGCCGTGAGGGGGTGTTTGTGCTAGCAGCATCAAATAGACCAGACATTATAGACCCAGCGGTACTGCGACCCGGCCGTTTAGATAGGATCATGTATGTTGGAATGCCAGCACGGGAGGATAGGTATGATATTTTGCAAAAACTAACAAAGGGCGGTACAAGCCCACAACTGGGACCTGATGTAGATTTACAAGTCATAGCCGAGTTAACACAGGGTTATACTGGTGCTGACTTGTCTGGTTTAGTGCGTGCTGCTGCAACAAATACTCTGATTACGCATATATCAAATGGTGCCTTAGAGGGCGAAGTATTTGTTACATTTGAAGATTTTAGAGCAGCTTTAAGTAAATGCAAGCCATCGGTGTCAACCAAGGAACAAGCACATTATGAAAAGTTAAGATTAAAATATGCAGGTGGTGTTGACGAAAAAGAAATGGAAATGGAAACTGAACCAACAAACGAGGAATCCATGGATACTGTTTAGCAAAGTGATTTAGTTTTGTACATGCGCCACGTCCTGTATTTTTAAACAATAGATTGATAGTGCCAATATTTTTCTTCAAGCTCTAAAACATTGTGATATCCAATGTTCTCATTAGAATAAAATTCAATAAATATTTGCCTTATATACACCAAAAAAAAATTGTTTTCTTAAACAAAAATAATAACCAGTGATTGAATGTACACATGTGTAGTTTTAATGATTATTTTATTTGCTTTATGAATAAATAAGTATTTTTAGTATGTTTATTTTATTTTACAATTCCTTATCAAAATGATTATTATTTAACTCGTTTAAATGAATATTCTGCAAAAGGATAGATTAATCTATATAATAATATAAAATAGGTATGTATGTAAATGTAACAAAATTATCAGACCTTTTTTAATTAAATCTGATTTAATAAAAATGTAATCATATATTGCATAGTAGGTAACAATTATCTCAAACAAAATAATATGTAATTTAAGACAATGCCAAACAATACAAAACCTTTCGATATTATAATGGATAAATCCAGCAAATTTAAGAGTAGATAATAAACAACTATTTTTATTACTACTAATAAATTAAAAATATGTTCACTTACCTTATGGCTAAAGGTTTCCTATTTACTAATTACACATACTTATAAAATTTACAGAAACTGTGTTTAATGATTTTTTAGTGTGGTACTTATTACATATTACTATATAGAATACATACCAAATTAATTAGATTGAATGCCGATTTAGCATATTCGACTGTTGGCTCGTCCCAGTATATCATTTCATTGCATATTTTATATTCAACTTCATCATTAAACAATAGTACTGTTCTAGTGAATGCTATCAGATGTTCGTCTTCTGCTAATGATGTTGAAGTTATTTTCAACATACCCCCTATTCTTAGAAGAGTTGTTGTGTTCTACAAGGAAATAATTGGTTTCGGATCGTGATTATTATAAAACGATTATGATTATTCTAGTATATGTAGTTACGGTCACTTTGTTTTTAAGGGCAATATCAAGTATGTCTATATTTAACTGATCTATATATTAAGATTTTACAAAATGTTTCTGGTGGTGGTCTATGACTAGATGCAGAAGGCAGTAGAATTGTTTAATTCTACTCGATAAATCAATCATATCATCCTATGGCTGCCCGCTGCTAGACAAATTCTCTCTCTTCCAAGGTGCGTATATTAGCTAAGCGTATATGCATAATATTTCTGATTATTTATTTATGCTCTACTCTGAAAATTATCTTGTCAAAAATGAACATTCGTTTAACTGTTAGTTGTCTTTAAAAAGTATATATTTAAAAATAATGTTCAAAATAATAGTTATCATCTTCACACATAAAAAAAGAATCAATCTCATAAAAAATTATATCATAGTATAGTAGGTAAAAATATTTTATCAGTCTAGTTACTGTACGTAAGAAGTTAGACGTTGGAATGTTTTAAGCATTTCTCCAATAATAAATATTTAGCGTATTAAAAAGTCGTCAAAAGTAACTACAAACTATATGTATAGTAACACTTTAACTTAAGTAGCAAAGTTATTCGCGTTGGCAATTATTTACCTTGCATGTATACCACAGATAAATACAGATACCACCAAAACATTCTTACTTACATCATGTAGCAACACATCAACAGTAAACGAGTTCTTGTCGTGTTGTATTTTGGGCCACCTTTTAAACAATTTTATAATTTTCTCAGGCCCATCTATAATTTCTGTAGCGGCATCGTCAGAACAACTGCTTCGCAGGAACAGTGTATTGTCTACAAAAAATATTATAATTTAAATAAATTTCCTACTGTATTTGATGATAGATTTTTTATATTCTTTTAGCTATAATATTTAGCTGGTAATAGATTATGTTGCAGGTATTTCGTGAAAATCTGCCGCTTAAATAAGCGACGCCAGTTATGAAATACACGCTAACTGAATCATTCACAACGCCTGCAACAGTTACAACACTGTAGGGATAATATAAATTTATTTATTCTTTAAGGTACAAGAATCCAATCCTTATTCGGGTAGTAAGACAGTCTATTGTTACTTTTATTGGCTCGAACAAAAAAGTATCAAGCCTATTGGCTTTTAACCTTATAGATATATCTATTGATATATCTATAAGGTTAAAAGAGCAGAACTATTTGAACTTGGTAAAGATTGCTTCCTCGCCTAAAGTAATAATAATAAGATACTTACGTAACTTCTTGCGACACGTTATACTCAACGTTGCATTTGGATGATATATATCGGCTAATTCAATACGATCTTCTGGATCTTGTTCCAAAAGCCTAAAGAATACTTCCACAAATTTCTCAACAATAGATGTCGCTTCCTTCACACTATAATGTCGCTTAAACTTGGGCATGTCACCTTTTAAATGTATTTCGACGCCGTCCTATTAATACAGGTTTTGATTTCATATTACAGAATTAATTTTATTTGTTTTTTCATATCACACAGTTTTTGTATCTGAACTATTCCATATTTATCTATGGTTAAAATAAGCTATCCGAGATGCGTGTGTGTGTTTGTGTGTAAGAAAAAAAAATGCATAAAATACATAAACAATTATGAACATGAAAAATACTAAATAGTAAATACCATTCATACTTGCTTCTTTTTATTATTTCCATTCAAAGTTTATCTTATTTTAAATCTTTATTCTATACCAACTACAATAAAAAAATAATGGATATATTTTAACTTACCAATTCCCTCAAACTCGGGAATAAAGTTCTAGCAACTTTAAGGTAGTATTCTCCCTCCACGTAATTCATACAAAGGGGATTTCCTTCTAACAATAAAGACCTTAACATCAAGCCGCGACACGGCATCAGTACTTTAATTGACTCCAATAAATTGAATGACAAATTTAATACTTTTAAATGGGGCATGTTGTTTAGGAGATCCAAGCCTTCCAATGACCTTAAATAGAATAATAGACGTTAATTATATGAGTCGACAATCTGCCCATCTAAAATGGTTAAGTCAATATTCTATGCTGAAAAATAATAGTAGCTAGCTTAAGAGAAAAACATTTATAAATATTCACGGACAAATGTATTAATTAAAAACAGGAGAATTGTAATAACGAAAAAAGGATAAAGGATAAGTGAAGCTATAATATAAAAGAAGCCTTTACAAGTAGGTTTCAAGCTAGTTGGCCATTTTTGTCCTAACTACATTGCTTTACTCCCAAAACAGGCTAATAGCAGTTGTTGAACGTGAATTAAGTCATGGTTAAGGTTTATAATATAACTAGCTGTTGCTCGCGACTTCGTCCCCGACGATTTCTTTTGCTCCCATTGGAGCGGAAATAATGGAACACTAATAACATTTACTCTGCGACTCATTAGTCGCAGCGTGATGTTATGTATTTAGGCTACATAATGTGTAGCCTATATCTGGTCTATTCAATAAAAAAAGTTTTTTTTCATTCGAACAAGTCGTTCCTGAGATTAGCGCGTTCAAACAAACAAACTCTTCAGCTTTATTACATTAGTAGTAGTATTATTAAATAGGACTTACGTAAGCCGGTTATAAGACAAATCCAATTCTTGTATTTTATTCCAGTTTTTCATATTAAGTAGCTCCAATAATTCAGTTTGGTTTGCGATACGATTCAATGGGAAGTATATGAAGTTGCTCACATCTGAAATAAGAAGATTTTGACTTTGTCTTTGACAAACAAGCAAGAGAAAATTGGGAATAAAAGACATAGTCAAATATAGTTGAAAGCTACTGTTTACAAACCAGTGAGACATACAAACCTTCACCCAAAGTAAACTCCTTTAAATCCACTTTCAGTTCGGAATTATAGCACATGTTCAGTCTATTTCTCAAAACCAGACGAGGTATAAAGCCTAATTGATTTGTATTAAGTAAAGAAACCGATATTTTGATCATTAGTTCCACATCACCCTTTCGTATAGAGAAGCCTAGATTGTGAAAAACGAGCAACGCCTGGCGACATTTGTTTACTAGGAATTTACATTCTAGTGTTGTAAACTGAAAGAAAAAAACGTTAATATTATAAATCTACTCACAAATTTTTGTTTAAGTATTTACTTAAAATATCAAAACATAAAGTAAAATGTAATACTATTAATAATACTTATACTTATAACTGTACCAATTTAAAAAAAAAATCTGACCGTTACATATCTGAATATTCGGGATGTAGATTACTATAATTAATCATCATTCCTTAAAATCCGGATCAACTCTATTGAACTTTACTTGATATATAAATTAAAAATATTATAAACATCAGTTACCTCGATGAAACAAGGTATGAAACTTGTCCCTTTCAAATTCTCCAGTAAAACGTCGAGAACATTTTCTTTAGTCCATGAATGAGGAAAACCTTTCACCTAAAAGCATTTATTTAACATACTTTACTCAAAAATGTTGGCTAAAATCAAAATTAACCAGGGTATGGTGGCTAGAAGATGTGTATCAACTTATGAATTGTTAGTTATCATTATCATCCGTTCGTTAACTTCTAGCCACCAGATGTCGGTTAATTTTGATTTTAGCCAAATAATATATATAATTTTGATGTAAAATTGTATGTTCTGCAACTGTCATAAAAGGTACTTTTTTCTAGTATTTACTGTTTCCCTAAAATAAAAAAATAGTTTTGTTTTTTTTAAGTATATAAAAAGTATATAAAAGTTTCAACTTTTGATATAATGTATATCAAAAGTTGAAACTTTTATCTGAAATTCATATTTAAAGCTCTATTTTCTTGGACTATTAAATGGGCATTTAATTATTAAAACTTACCTAAATTTTGAAATAAAATCATATTTCTTACATTGCCACGCGTTTGAAGTATTCTATACATTATCTGGGTATTTTAAAATATGTCAGATTATAAAGTATTGCGGTAACATAACAACTTGAATGAAGTGTTCCAGAGCCAACATAATTTAGATTCAAACAGAATGCATGTATCATAAACATTAATTATTAAATTATTTTTATTTTAAGCTTTTGAAGTCATATGTTTACAAAGAATGTTTCAGTAAGTTTAGTAATACAGTACTTTTTAATATCAATCTGTGGTTACAAACAGAACTGAAATTGGTTTATATGTATTGGTTTGAATAACTTTCCAATTTTTATAGTGGCCAGTATAGCAATTAAAAAAAATAAATTACCTGTCAATTTGACATAAATAGTTTTTTATAGGTATTGTAAAAACTACATAGATAATTACCGAAACTATACAAAAAGCGCTGTTGTTGTTATATTCCTCTTCTACCTGCTCTTTCTCCATCATCATAACAGTCTGGAAGACATTAAATTGATTAATTTACATATAAAATTATAAAATCTTTTATGTAATAAATAATAAATAATTAAAAAATTGTTTATACAGAAAAGTTACTTAAGTGCTTAGGCATATAAATAATTCAAGTTAGGGTCTAAAAGGGCTACACAGATTTCAATTGCATTTTCACTAAACTATAGAGGAAGGTTAAGGTTTCATTATAATTGGTTCAGTAGTTTTGACGTGAAAGCGAGACAGACAGACAGAGATACTTTCGTATTTATAATACGAAAGATCGAGAGATCGTATTCATAAAGATATATTACACGTTCTTTCGTACCTTTGAAGACCGGGCTGTAACAACCTTTTTAAGTGGAATCGTATTCTTCCACGGCCAATAGGCACGATATTTAGTCACCATCGGATCTGAACTATTCAAAACTTCCTCCCTTTCATACACCGGAATGTATTTTACTGGTTCAATAACTTCTCTGAAAAGTATAATAATTAATAACTATATATGCAATATGCATGTATATAAAAAATTAATATACATTATAGCATTGATCATTATTTCGAAATTTTCGTGTTCTTACAAGGAATCTAATCTATACTAATATTATAAAGAAGTAAAGTTTGTGTGTTTGTTAAATTGTAAGGGGTAATCTCGAGATCTACTGAATCGATTTAAAAAATTCTTTCACCAATAAAAGGCACATAATTGCTGAGTGCCATAGGTTGTATAATAAAATTACAAAAATAAAAAGGATTATTCACATCAGGGTCAGCTAGTAAAATATGTTTATTGAGTAGACTTACTACTTGGAATTGGAATATTATTACATATATATTATGAAGCGTAGATTTAATGCATAAATATGGGTAAAGCCACGAAACACGGCTAGTATATATGTATTTAAAGAACACCTATAATTATGTATTATGTTCATACTAATGAATTCAAATAAGATTTTAATCCTATGCAATGTCTAGACACTTATAATCCAATAGGTAATATGACAAACCTTTTGTCTTGATCCTTATTAAAACTCAGGTTTATTGTTAATTTTGGCTTTTTCGGTTGTGTTTGTGGTCCCAGTCTCTCGAAGGCACTGAGACGTTTCTGCTTACTTTCCAGTACATCTGGAGACTCTGAGTCTCTGTTTGAACCTGGAAGTTGAATATTTACATATTAAATATTATTGAAATGTACATTGTAATTTGTATATCATTGAGATGACAGTTTATGAATATTATACACCTTAGTTTTAGTACTGATAACGGATAGTTTTAAGATAAAATAATTTATTATTACCTTAGTATTGCTAGGGGAATGGAAATAATGTTATATATAATGTAAATGTAGCAAAATTTTAAAAAACTCAGTTCTATTTATCACAAACTTACATAATAACTTGCATTAACAAATTACATATTTGGATTTTTTAATTAAAAGCTATTCTTAATCGTTAGTGGCTGACAATGTCGCCTCTTCAAGTAAAACAATAATTAATTATAACTTTTAAGAAATCCTTACCATCATTGCTGTATACATCTGTTGGGGAATACTGTTCTTTTGGACTTTTATTTATGTCATCATTGGCAAACACTGGACTGGGCTGGTTATACTGATGCATTGGTTGGCTTTGCACTTGGCTATATGAATGACCCATTGTATTGTATTGGCTCTCATTAGGGTTAATATTTGTCATTGGATGTGGAATATTGTGGATTGGAAAATTCGGATTCATTGTTTGTGGTTGCATATTTTGAGTGACAAAATTTGGTAGGCTTATTTGCTGTGGTATGTTTTGTGGCATTATATAGGGTGGGGTCATAAATTGTGGGTTATTAAATTGAGGAGGCAACATTTGTGGGGGTATTTGGTTGGAGGTTGGTCGTAACATTCCTGAAAATTAATAAATTATTTATTTAATATTTATATTACATAACTTTTATTACTTCTTTTCAATTTAAGTATAGTCTTCTGAATGAATGTGGTGAAAAACTTGGTTAAAACAACACTTATACAATATTTTTATACCTGTCTGAGGCTGGATTGCTCCCAAATTTTGTCTATTTGCTAGAAATGTAAGTGGTATACCTGGAAAATAGTTATTATTGTAATATAGTTAAGAACTAAGATTGAATAAATACTTTTATTCATTATTTTGATATAAAATCTTACAATCATCTTAGAAATTATTAAATTGTTTGATATGTGGATGTTGTTAGTTGTTACTCACCTTTAGGGCGCGATTGAACACCTATTGCATCTGAAAAAAATATTTTTTAAACATTAATATGCATTATTTTTTTCTTGACTCATATTCTTATTACAAAAGGTTGTATGAATGTATAGGTTTCTATCCGTTAGAGGATTTCCCCCCGTAAAAAAAAAACTAACGCAAAAATAACCGCATAAATGGTATTGGCTACAGTCTGGTAAGCAGTTGAAAATCTCATTGCAAATAGTAACTATGCATGCAGTAAACAGTATATAAGATGAAAAATTGTGTATTATATAAAATAATAAGATATGGTGCACAATATAACAATATTGAATGTGAACTAACAAGTTTAGTTTCCTGGCTGTGCTGTTTTATCATATTAGAATATGAATGGTAACTTAGATCTTGTATTAAAAAAAACATTAATATACATTATATAGTGTAAATAACATTATAGTAGGTTACTTACTGACACTTTGGTTTAAGTTCAAATTGTTGTAGTAGACATTACTGCCCGGCACTTGAGTCGGGATAGCAATTGGAACTGTAATATTGATAAGAATATATAATCTTAAACAAAAATATCATTTAAAATATTGGGAGATGGGTGTGTATTAATATATTTTTACCTTTATTTGGATTTGTTTGAAGATTATCCATAATTGTATGTATATTTCTAGTTAGAAATTTCTCCTTTTTAATTGGATCTCCTCTTTTTCTGGGCCTGTAAGCAAATGACTTATTTTTTTAATTCTATAATTTTATCTTGAATTAAATCATATTCTATTAATGAAGATTTTGAGGATGTTAAAAACAAATTAATTTATGGACTTATTATATGTTTTTTCATAAGGAAATTAATAAAGTGATCTTACACTATTGTCTGAATAGTTCCTTCAGGATTCAAAGGTTTCGGTTTTTCAACTTGGACCACTTCTTTACTGAGATTAATTTGGTCAGAATTTGCAGAACCACATGTCTCAAAGTTCACGAAGGAACTCCCAGGAACTTGAATGTGGTTGAAGTTATTCAATGATTTATTTTTATTTTTTTTATTTCTTTTCTTCCGGCCAACGACCCTTGGAAACATTGATAAAAGACTTAATCAGATATTGTTAGCTAAATATTAAAATAATTAATGATTATAGGTGTAATATTTTTACTGGAATGTATTGACGGAGGTAATAGTATAATGATGCACTTACAATTTTAAGTTGTCCTCATTATTCATAATCTTGTTTTATTTGTTATTTAATTGCAAGTGTATAAAAAAAATATTCTTGTTTTTATTTTGCACATTTGTATTTTATAAAAATTTATTGTAAACAATCTCTTGACAGCTTTCAATGTCAGCATGACGTAAATGGCATTTGCAGCGCTTTGAAGTTTGACATAAATCATTGTACAACTTAAGATTTCGTTCAAAAACTTTAACGATATGCGGATTCTTAAAGTAAATTAATATTTTTTTAACACAAGTTTGTGTGTTAAGGAATAATTCTGACGATTGGTAATAATTGTTTGTTTTTTAAATTGGAAGTTTATGTTCTTTTCCTCTGATAAAGGTTGAATTGTTTGTTTTGAGATTGAAAGATAAAGTTCCGCCTTTACATCGAATGCTTAATGTTCTAATAACATTATAGGTACGAACAACCTAATGCTTTCTGTATTATTCAGCATAAATTTTTCAAGTTAACACAATTAAAATTACCTTTTTGTATTTTTTTATAACCTTATTTCAAAGATTGCTGGATATTGTTTATGCAAGAGACTCTTCAAGATATTTATTACACATTGCTGTCATTGCATATTCTAATAAGTGAGCTGTAATAAGATGGGAACTTTGTTCTCGTCGCGGATTATACAACGGGGAATCATAAGACGATACTTAGTCTTGAGTCTATATATTTATACAAGCATGCACTCAGCGCTTTGGGTACGGCGTACAAAATGCAATATTACTTGTTAAGCCCACTTGACCCAAAGGCCTTTACTATACAGGATGTTTCATTTACACACTATTTTTAGTACAAAAAATATTAAAGTAACATAGGAATATGAATGCTACATAGTTCTGTTCTTAAATTTAATTTTTATGAATGTCATTTGATAATATGTATAAGTAAGAATGTACTACATATGCACATTTATCTCATTTATCATGAAAAAAATATATTTTAAGTCAAACTTAGCTAAGACATAAATACTGATTTCCAACTTAACGTTTTGTTATTAAGTCTAGTATGTATTTATAGATATAGAAGTGAAAAATATTGATACTTGTGTATAATTTTTTTCTTGTTTCAGTATTTCTAAAGCTCTGTAAAAAAGCTGATGATATGACTAACTTGCTGTATGTATAGGGAATAAATTTAAGGTCTCAATGATATTTTATTTAGTAGAACATAATAGCTCTGACCTGAGTTTTATCTATTTAAAAACTAGGAACAGGAATTAGCCCTTATTTTCTTTTGAAAGCAAACGCCCATGACGCGGCACACGCTATGTTTAGATATAAAATGAATCTACCATTAAAAAAATATCGTATCCAACAAATTACATAAGTTTTTTTTATCTATTGTTACGTACTTTATTATGATTAACAAAAAGAATATCTGTAGCTAAAATCTATTGTTTTAATAATCATAGTTAATACAATAACATAGACACTACATAATATACAATACAATGGTCATTGTTTTAGTAGGATCTTTAAATAATAGATTACCGTTATTATGCCAAATAGTAATATTATTTTTTATTAAAAACAGTCGAACTTGACGTAATATTGAAAAAGTTAATTTTAAAGTACTAAAACTGAACCTTATTAATTTAAAAAAAAAGATTTGAAAACCTGTTCTCCGAGTTCTAATATATTATTTTTATCTCCATAAAAAAGGATTTTAATGAAATAGGGACAATTAAAAAATTTTTATTCATTAAACATCCTGTATAGCATTGGTAACCTTTTGGAAGTCACGGTCCTAAATTAAGAGCCTATCGAATCTTCACGAGCATAATTAAATAATTTGCACTAACTCGATGTAACGTTAGTCTCGGTGGCAACTCTTATTTGTTCGGGCGTATTTAATAAATTAAGTCGGTGTAATTTTCCTTATAGATAACACTACATGTATGTAATTTTTTACCTAGAGTGCACTCGGATATAGGTCATTTCATGTCGTGCAACATTTAAGTTCAGTTCGAACCACCCTGTGCGCGAAATTTTTCGCAATTTAGGCGCCATCTTGGTTTTATTTTTGTGTCGAAACGCTGGTAATCTTTCTCGTTTTTACTTACAACGTTTCATTCTTTTGTTCGACATTTTAATTGCAATAGCGTTATACGCGAACGTTTTAATCTGAATCTATAGAGGGTAAGTAAATACCTTGTATTACTTGGTAAAAGCAAATAACTTATTGAAGTTTAAGCGTCGTTATTTTGAATGCTGCCAACTGGCTAATCGGAAGGTTGTTTTTTGTCAGACTTGTTCTGCGAGATTTGATTGGCAGATTCTGTTTTTTGTTTCAAAGAAGGCTAATGGTGAATGATATCGAGTTGGTACACTCGTTTTTAATTTGGAAATAGGCTTACAAAATGACATCTGACAATGATAGTGATGCTCATTTCGTTTAATTTTATAATTTAGTTACCTGATTTTAACGCAATAAATTACACCATATTTTTAAGACAATGGTATAATTTAAATTATCATTTTTGAAAAAATTTATAAAGTAAAAATGTCTAAAAGTTGTTAAACGTGTACAAATTTCTTTAATCTCAAATTGCATTAAGAACAATTTATTTTGATTGCAATATTAACTCAATCAATGTACATTTTAGAACAAATTGAGACAGATGTTGGCCAAGAGGAGTCCCAAAAAATGTGTCTTCCATGTGCATCTAATGTGTATTTGAAGCTGGGCCGGCTGTTCTTAAGAAAAAAGTTGAAGGCGCGAGCTCAGAAAAAATATAAAAAGTTTGGCGGCCAAGACAAGTTCCGTGTGATATGGCGGCCTCGGCGGTAGTTTGGTAATTATATTAAGTGTATTTATTCATACGTCTGCAGATACGCGTTGATATAAGTAAGTAGATATTTAAGAGAATAATTTGAAGTTTTAAGTAACTTTTATGAAACAAAATAACGTGTTCTTAATTGATAATTTATTTTTATCAATGACGTGAGCGATATTGTCCGACTTTTTTATTTTTTACAAAGATGAACGAAGAAGTAAATAAAATTCCTTAGGAGTAAGTATTAAGGTAAGCTTATCTTTGGACAAATTTACGTTTTTCGGATTGTTTCCTTTGTATAGGCTATAAGACTACGCCGTGCCCAATTTTATGATTCATTTTTACGGTGATAGGTTACGTTCACCTACAAATTTGATTTGAGGTTTGATTGTAGATCCTGAGTATTTGGTTTTAATTCAAATGATAATCAAATGCATTAATCATGTTTTTCTTTACAAATATGCCTGGCTAAGCTGAAGAACGAATTGTTGCTCAGATAAAAAAACTATTTAGTTATAAAACTTTGAAATCCTTCCCGATTCCAAGCGAGCAATGGAACGTGATATCAATGTATTTTATGCAGTATTAATATTCTCTGTTGACTGAGCGATATAATTTCTCTAAGATCGCATTAAAATTTATAGCATACCTAAAGACAGAATAATCTTTGTAATATTAATATTGTCCTCGGATGCCACACATGGCTCAAGTGAAATGTGAATCATGCCGATCGGTTATATCATGTGTATTACATAACTAGCTTGCTGGCTTGACGCGACTTCGTTCATACACAGCTATGTACCTGTTATCTTATACTCTATACCCACTTTTTGAACTGTTTAAAAATTATCCTCATATTTAACGGAATATTAAAAAAAAGGTTGAAATCGGTTTAGCTGTCATCGAGCTATGCACTTATGTGATTCTTTTTTAAACTATACTAGACGCGCCCCGCGTTTTTACCCGCACTTATGCACGTATTTTACACATAAACCTTTATCTCAAACAAAAAAAAAACGCTTGAAAATCGGTTGCATAGTTTCATAGATTAAAACATACATTGTTTTATACTATGTAATGAATTAGCATCAATACGTAGTATAAACAAAGTCGCTATCCGCCGTCTGTCTGTCCCTATGTTTGCTTAGATCTTTAAAACTACTCAACGGATTTAGATGCGGTTTTTTTAATAGATAGAAGTTTATTTGTATAATACATGCGTAAATGTTGGTAAGACCGCGGGGCGCAGCTAGTACTCAATAAAGTTTATTTTTTTTAACTTTATAATATCCCTCTTCATCATTCTTTCTCTATTGCTAAGTGTGTAGATATCTTAAAACCTATATCTATAGGTTAACGTATACAATTTCAAAATACTTAAAAATACCTAATGGCAGTAGAAATTCTAGGTTTCAAACTTTATTTGGTATAAAGTTGAAACTAATTTGTTAGCTTATATAAAATAATGTCAGTTTGTAACAGTTTACGCTCACGAAGGCTCACGGCTGAGCACTATTCTTTATTTCTTTAAGGGGATTACACTGTCCATGGCTTGCACTCTGGACGGCCATTTCAAAGAATAAGAAGTTAATGTAACATGCGTAATATGGTATCGTATATAAGGTTTGAATAAAAATTAGATTCATTTTACGAATACTCACTACATATATGGAATAAAAACTTTAATAGTAACTGGCGACCTAATAAATAATGTAGAGAGCGTGGATTTCTTAAATCACTCTATCTATTGGTGAAAGTCGCTTACAAATTTGTTTAGCAGTTGTGTTAAAACGCAGATATACAGACAGGCAATTGTGATAAAGGACTTTCTAAAAAAAAAATTACATGAATTGATTTACCGGGTGTGGTTTTAATGTTTTCTACGTTTGTAATTTTAAATGGGTCACATTTGCTTCATTAAATACTTAATTAAAAAGAGTAATAATACGTAGTTAATAACTTTAAATAATAATGTTATTTTACTGCTTATAAGGAAAAACATTATTATTATAGAAATTAGAACAGGATATGACGAAGAAAGTTATCAATACAAATAACAATATAGTCTTACTAATGAGGATTAAAATATTCCGCAAATTAATTTAAATATTAATTATAAATATTTTTTGGAGTAATTACTGCGTGAACTACAAGTGATTTTGATTTTTTTAATTCACAAGCGACATAGATTACATTAACCCGAAGGAAAACATAATATGTTTATACCAAATTTTATCATAATCGGTTCAGTAGTGTAGGCACAGACAGACATTTTTGCATTCCTAGTTAGAGCTATTTGTTCCGTATAATAGGATAAATAACTATAGTTTCTGCGGTTACAATAGCCTAAACCCTAGTGAATCAATATTTAACCTAACAAATATTATCAAAATAGTTAAACGAGTGAGACCACGAAACAAACGGGACAAATGCTTGCCTACTAATATTATACTACTACTACCCTACTAATATTATAAATGTGTAAGTTTATGAGAATGTATGTATGAAATATGGATGTTAATAATACCTTTTGTAAAGTTCTGTATAACTCATTCATTTTTGTTTAACAAACCTTAGGCCCCACGTGACAGGCTGTGCCTAGTGTGGGGTCCAATGTCTATTTATTGCCTGTTGATTTATAATTTTTTTTGTGTAACTAATAAAACATTTTATTTAT
>DWAJ01000203.1:0-41681 GCA_018238005.1 Eurema mandarina
AACCAAGGCTTTTATTATAATATTGAACTTGGCTCTCATTTTATATTTATGTTTATGATTGGATATCATTACTTTTTGTAGGTAAGTACACATCTGTACCCCGATATATGCGTGATTATATGTTATGTTTTATGTTAAGTTAATCCACATACCTGCCACATAAAGACCGGCTGTCATGAGTTTTGATTAATTACTGATTCTTACATCTACAGTTAGGTACAGGCACTAATTAGGTATTTATGTTAAGCGTTCATAATATAATCTAATTATATAAAAATGCCAGTTTTTATTTATTTCTCTGTATTCATCTAATTACCTACCTGCATACCAAATTTTAACTCTCTAGGTCATCTGGAACTGGGTTAGAGTCAATGATAAAAATGAGGATTTTTGGACATTAATATCTAAATAACCATTATCTCGCAAGTCTCAATATATGAGCTGAATATGATACGTTTATGTGAAATAGTTTTTGATTTATAAGGGTTCAAAAGTGCCTCCAAATGGTTCGTGTAATATTACACACGGTGCGGCTCGCCAGTTCTGTTTCTTAAACTTGGCCAGACACGCTGCCACGTGTCTAGATTGACAGCTATATAGAAAAAAATTAACATAAACACATTTAAATTTTAGTATAGGTACCTAAAGTACCTAAAATTTGATATCCTATCTGTTGATCCTTAAATCCATTCCAAAAATTATTTTACAAACAAATAGCCACATAACTTGTTATAACCCGTAAATTAAAGACTAAGTGTCAGTCAAAGCCGCGAGATACAGCTAGTTTTAACGTGTAAAACATTTTTACATAAGTAATTAAGCAATAGAAAACGCCCATAAAACGAACGTTAGTTGATTAAATGTTTTTTGCTTTCATAGTGAACACCTACCAACTGTTAGGTCATAAGTGATTGCTATAAAACGGAAAATCGTTCATAAAAATGTCAACATATACAGTGTTTATTCAAATATACGTCTCCTTAAATCTCCTATTTGGCTTTTTCAATATGTCACCTAACAACTGTTTTTGGTTCCCCACAAAATTGTATTGTGCGTGTGTATTTTTAATAATAGCTTATGGGAATTATTTAAATATGTTTCTACAGCATTCGACCTACTATTACATTGTGGCTATATTTACTTTATTAAACTACATAGCTATCATCCTGATATCTTTTATAGATAGTATTCACTATAAACGTGATTACAGATACGGAAAATCGATATTAAGAAGAAACAAATTACGTTCTATCAAATGGTCTCTGTGTTTGTTTGCTATATTTTTCCTTGAAAAATGTTATCTTTTTGGCAGTTACAGTATAAATAGTTATCCCTTAATCTACACTAAGACTTTCCCAACTCTTATGTGGTATTTGTTAAAAATGTGCTGTTTTTTCCACGCATTCACGCGGTGTATGGTTTTTGAACAGACTTGGAATAAAATGAGGTTATTAAGGCAGTGTTTAGAAGAAAATAAGAAGTCGAATAATAAAGATATATTAGTTGAAGTAAATAAGACAATTTTGATGTACAAAGAATTGTTGAAAAGCGTCAGTTGTGCTCATGCTTTAAAATTATCGGTAATTGTTTTTTGTTGTGTTGTGTTTGATTTTCAAAGATAACAACTCGGAAAGTTTTGTGTATGAAAGTTCTATATTATGATGATTATTTTTGTGTTTTTAATAATTTCAGATGTTACAGGAATTTATTAATTCAATAGTGTACATATTGCAAACGACGTGCGGCATTGCGTATAGCCCGAATAAAATTGTAAGTATATTTTTGTCTGTTTTCTTTTCGTTTTATATCAAATATTTTTTTTTATAAAAAGAATAAGTTAATTTAATTGACAACAGGACAACTTCAGCCGGTGAAGTGAAGCTTTGTAAAGAACTTGCAAAAAACAAAATTAATTGACCAACAATGGTCAAAATTTACTATTAATTCCTACTAATGACCTACTTAGTGTGCAATAGGTAGCTGTAATAATGGTTCTTGTATATAGCTGTGAATTTAATAAAATATACTTTCAGGTGAATAATTTAATGATATTCGAATCTGTATTCCAAGTGTTAAATTTAGTGTTCCCGAGTGTAATGGTTGAGCTCACAAAAAGTGAAGTCAACAAAATAAGCTTAATATTACTTGAGATTTACACCAACAGTCAAGGTTAGAAAACTAGAATATTCAAATATATCCTTATTCATCTAAGCTACATATAGTAACATTTTTTCAATTGTCATGGTATTCGAAGCAATTAATTATTTACCAGCGGTTCGGAAGGCAGTTTCTATAGAGAAGAACCGACAAGAAACTTTGATAGTTGCTCTTTTAAAATAAAAAGGTACAAAAGTAATTAATGTTCATATTTAAAAACAACAATTACAACAAACATTATCAGTAGAAACTCCTTAATCATTATGATATTTATTACTTACTAGCTGCCTCAATGCGACTTCGTTCACGCTGTCCTACCCATAACTTTATACTCTACAGTCTACGCCTACCATTTCTTTTGCTTAAGAACCATTCTCATAAATCCAGGAACATTCTAAAAAAAGATTTGTTATCGAGTTATGCGCTTACCAACATTTTGTGATTTATTTTTATTTTAAAGATTACTAGCTGTTGCTCGTGACTTCGTCCCCGTTGATTTATTTTTCCATTATTTCTTCGCTTCTATTAGTCGCAACGTGATGTTATGTAGCCTAAAGCCTTCCTCGATAAATTGTCTATTCAATAAAAAAAGAATTTTTCAATTCGAACCAGTAGTTCCTGAGATTAGCGCGTTCAAACAAACAAACTCTTCAGCTTTATATATTTTTAGTATTAGTATAGATAGAGGCAGAACATTCGTTTTGCCTCTGGTATATTTATACCATCTGGCACAGTTTGTAATTAACTATTACTTTATCTTCACGTACTTTTAATAAAAAAAAACTTATACTTTTCCAAAATGACTTCCTAACACGCCATATATTTGCCTTGTATATTATGTCATAATCTTATAATACTTAATTTCATTTAAATCGTAAATCGCTGAGGTAGTCAAGAGTGGTAACGTAGCAAACTTGCTTTAAAGATCAGTTATAATTCTTAAAAAAAATAAATTGGCGCTTAACTGCTTCTTTAACAAAACAAGGACTTTAAAATTACATATGTTTGCATCAATTACAAAAGTTTTGTATCTCCGATACAGTAATTTTACATGCATATTTGTATAACCTAAATAATATGTTTGAATGGTACAAGTACGACCTAATAATAACCCAAACTCTACTATAATACATCTAATAAGAGCTATATATAAATATGTATACGATATTTAATAGAGATGACTCATAGCGAGATAAGTATAATATATATCTATTTATACATCTTTGGCCGAAGTTGACATCATGTTTTCAAAAGGGACGTGCCGTTACATAAAAATAAGCTAATGATAACAAATAGTTTAAGTTAAACTATGATTTTATAGTTATAAAAATAATGTTATGTTTACACGCTGTACATTATTTTTTTTTAGAAATAAACATTGTTTTTTTCTGAATGAATAAATTTGGATAAGAAGTTTTTTTTTCCATTGTCCGTAGATACTGTTTAAAGTACTACGTAAAAGCGGTGTGTATAGGTATGAACTAAAACATATATCTTATATATAGCTTTGCCACAGAGATGGCCTGATTTCAATGAATGTGTCTGCAAAAATGGGTCGTGCTTAAGAGTTGTTTCATCAGTGTTCGCCCTTATTAACTAGAAAATAGCCTGGTAAAGGGTCAATGTACGAATCTATAAATTAACTTCTTATTAAACGAAATCAAACTTGTACTGCATTTCTTTATATCCCCCAATTTGCTTGATTTCACAAAAAACTTCATTAATTTACATTACTTCAACACTAATTTTTCACTAAAATCGGTTTATCATCATATTCTTTACATTACCCAATCGTTGACATACTTGTTTCGAATTCGACAAAATTTCAATTACACTAAAACGAATTCTACTATTATTGCAAGGACAATGTAGCTATTTTTACAGGAAATATAATTTATTTCAAAACCTTTATTATTTATGTACATTTCCCTGTCCATTTTGAGTAGTTTTTAAAAACGCTTTATCCGTTGAATATCTATCTATGAAATACGGATAGATACTTAATTTACGAACATGTATTCCTAAGTCAGTGTTGTACTGTGTACATATAAAATGAGCACCCATATTACCAAGATAACTAAGTGTAGGATGGTAGTTGCTTATTTACTCTGGGTGGCCCCCGCAGTCTAGAATTAGCTAGGTGTTAGATTTATAGGTATACAAAAATGTCGGCGTGTATTGGTCAAGGTTGAGACATTTATACAAATACGTGATGTCATTTCCTCCTTAAAACGTACTTTTATCATTTTCTCTATTGAACATCGGCATGGGTGCATCGTAGGTAGGTATGCATATAGGTACTTTTATTACAATATAATCTAGAATTCGTATCTATTTACAATGTATGTAAAATGATACTACTTGGTTGAGTCAAGGAAATAAAATTATTATCTTGGTGCAAATGTAGGTAGGTACTTATAAGTTAAGAAAACAACAAGTTAAGATAACATCTTTGTAAATTGTAACCTACGACTACGAGGCTGCAAGGTATTCTAACTCCCGAGTATTTAAATGATTTTTTATATTAGTGAGTATTTACACTATGTAAGTAAATTGTATTCTAAAGAAAATTTCGTGAAGCTATACGGATATCGGTAGGTGATATGTAGTTTTATTGGCAAGGCCGGTGGATGATGTAATTGCCAACTTTAGCGTTAACACGGCATATAACGAATGCTAGAATCGCTGCAAAGTAAGAAGATTAATTTGTCTGTTATTGTATGACATCACCTTGACATTGAAATAATAATTATTATTAATGCGACAGTGATACGCGCTTTTGATGAACTAGGATGAACATTTTCTGAGTATTAATACATAGAAAGTATCTACATATGATAACTTATTAAAAATATATAGAAAATTCCTATATTATTTTTAGATAATTAGTAATAATAAGTGAAGTATATACTTCATATATATTTTTACATTGAGTCCTTAATATTCATTCTATTAATACCATATTATTGGGAACAGCATTAAAAGTAGGTAATAGTTTTGAAATCAAGATTTCTACACCAAGATGTTACGGTCAAAATAATACAATAAGGCCTAATATTACTAGGTGTTGCTCGCGACTTCGTCCCCGTCGGATCTATTTCTATTATTATGTTATAGTCAATCTTAGAAGATAGACACATAATGTCGCGAACTCTTTTTTTAGATCATTTAAAGAGGAATAATTATTTCATTCATATTTCTTGGTATCTTGAACCGTTTTCGCAGCGCACGCAAAGGTAGCCCTCAAAGATGAATAATTTTCCCGTTTTTTTCCACATTTTTCATTATATCTTCGCTCCTATTAGTCCCAGCGTGATGTTATGTAGCCTAAAGCCTTCCTCGATAAATAGTCTATTCAACAAAAAAATAATTTTTCTACCAGTAGTTCCTGAGATTAACGCGTTCAAACAAACAAACTCTTCAGCTTTATACATTAGTTTATATGACGTCAAACGTTACAACTAAAAAATTGCCGATTAAATGGTTTAAAGAAAGATTTTAATAGCGCGCGTCTAGATGGCGCTATGAATAGCGCTATTTTGTTGGAGTAAACATACGTATGATATGTTTTAATAATTGAAAGAAGCGATTTTGTTATCATAGGTCAAGATTTATACATGTAAAGGTAAGATACCTTTATCCAGGTTCTTTTTACATTGCCATTTAATTTCGACGTCAAAACTAATATACTCAAATTCTAAACAATACACAATGAGCTAATAACAAATAACAATACACCATAACTTATGCCTAATAGGTGTACGAGTCGATCATAGTTACCTTGTCTCATGCAAGGGAATGCCAAGAATTAATGTTGTAAATTCAATACTAAAAATTACAAAACATCTTCACATTAAAATTTTCATTGTTATTGGCTAGATTTTGAATATAAGGCTACTGATGATAAAATTGTTTTGTTTCATTGTTTTAACGACCTTTACATATGCATTCGTTTAGTGATTTCGTTTAGTTTCGTTTGTAATTTTAAACGTATTTATTGAATTTTATAGTCAAAGTATTTTAAACTTGTTTTTTAAAGTACAGATATCATCTTTATCTCATAAATCAGCAAGTATAATGCCATTAACATAATTATTAATACGCGTTTATTAAAAACCTATGTTTTTTTTTAGACGATGTCGGCAGAAGCAGCACAGGAAGCGGTGGAACAGGTGACGCAAGAGGTGAAGGACATCAAGTTAGAAAATGGGTCAGCCACAGGAGCGACGAACGGAACGCCTTCGAAGAATGATGACAATGCGATCCCTTTTAAGGTAACCGAATTCGCGTTTCAAATTAATTAAAAACAGTTAAAGAATTTCGGAATGTCAAATTCTATTTGTGCCTATAGCTTTAACCGAAATAAATAAGAATGAAGAAAGCAATGCCATTATTAGACGCTTTAATAAAATAACAATCAACTTTACTTAATACTTCAGTATGTACCTAGTAGTCCATAAAGCGCTGAATGATGCATGCAACGACGCCTATTTTCATACTCTTATCAGATAAAGCAACATGCAACAAGGTCAGCCAATTTCATTGCATGCAATTAACTGAAAATGATGTCTTACGTTTTTATAGTTTAAAGAAAGAAAAACTTCTTTTTATTGTTCCGACTTCCGACGTTTACGCCTTGCAAGTTGCAACCATAATTCAGTTTTATTATATATTATATCAGTTTATCTCTCCTCGGTCTACAGCTTACACTGTAAGAGCTAGAAACTTTGCATACAAAAATATATTTATTACGTTGACAAAATGCTGAAGTAAATTTATAAATTAGGAACGACTTTTTGTCGCTATTAAACAAAAGTATGGTGTAGGTATCGTTAAATAGGTCTTTTACAAACAATAAGGCGTGCTAAGGTGATTAAGGCGAAGAAGACCTTACTTAAAATGGGCTAACTTGGCAAACTTAGTATACCTTAGCCAAGCACTTAACAAATTTTTATGTTTATGATTACAGGATGCGTTTAAGATGTTTTCAAAATTCGGCGACCCTAAATCTGATGGAAAGCTAATAACGCTATCTCAAAGTGATAAATGGATGAAACAAGCAAAAGTTATAGATGGGAAGAAAATCACTACAACAGACACAGCGATACACTTTAAAAAACTCAAATCCGTTAAAGTCGGTATTGACGATTATCAGAAGTTTCTCGAAGATCTTGCGAAAAGTAAGAAAGTAGAGCTTGAGGATATAAAGAAGAAACTGACGACGTGTGGGCAGCCAGGCATATCGACTCATGTGAGAACAATTCCTACATCGTTATATACATTACTAGCCGCGCTCCGTTGTTTTACACGCATTTATGCATATATTATACACACATAAACCTTCCTCCTGAATCTGATAAAAAGACATGAAAATCGGTTGCGTAGTTTTAAACATTTATGCATACATAAAGACAGAAAAAATCGACCTTATTTATACAATGTAATGAAGGCAAAACGACTTTATTAATTAAATACAGTCTTCCTTTCAGAGACTTTTCAGTAGAATTATAATTATACCTAAGTCATAATTCTAAAATAAATTGTTTAATCTTGCTATTATCCGAAATTGTACGAGTAACTTAAACTTATACACATTCTTTCGTTACTTTCAAGAGAACAGCCATTCAACTAGATAGCATTTAATTTAATTAATAAACAGCATAACAACAAATCAATACTCTGTATTACAGTTACCAAAATCGCCCGCCGCCGCTGCCGCAGTGGACCGTTTGACCGACACGTCGAAGTACACCGGCTCGCACAAGCAGCGGTTCGATCAGACCGGCAAAGGAAAAGGCATCGCCGGCCGGAAGGACCTCGTCGACGGCTCCGGCTACGTCACCGGCTACCAGCACAAGGACACTTACGACAAGAGCCACTAAACTAAGCTCATTTACGGGTTAATGAGCGTTGTACACCATGTCTTACGTATTTTGGCTAGCGTAACTTTGATATTCGTATTTCGTGATGCACCGTTAGAAACCCCGATAATGAATGAGCCTTTAGGTTTCAATCAATGTAAACCGTCTTTTGAAGTCCTTATTATAACGTTTGAAGAGTTATTTATTTAATTTGTTTAGATTTAGAATTACATTCCTCTTTGTATATACATATTTTAAGATGTGAGCTGCCTAAAGAGAAGTTTAAACGTAATAATTGTGACCTTTGTCCTTTACTTCTAGTCGTGATGTTTCTGAACAATTTAAAAATGTATAACACAAAATGTATACTTAGTATTTAAATGTTTAACATTATAATATCTATTTTTTTAAGGAATGACATTACCAAAAAATGGAAGTACAATTCAAATTGCTAGCACCTCGTCGTACAAAAAAAAAGTATTTCAAATTGATTTACTTTAATGGTCAACTACATTAGTACACGTTTAAATGTATAAATGACAGAAAATCAAAATTTGTAAGTTCTATAAAGTAATATTAAATATACCACAACAATGTCGTTTTATGTTTTCTATATAAACGTTTACCAATTAAATTATCTAACATTAAAACAGAATAAACACTTTTAAATTTTACAAGCATTTTCATTTAAATCACGTATGATACAGGTACAATAATAAAAAATATAATTAATAATAGATCTTCACAAATACTCAAAGTTAATTTACATTGGAATATTATTTTTATTGATTTCACAACTATAACTGTACTTAAATCTAAACATATACGTAAAGCCATAACTTGTATGAAAATTATAAATATATTTGCAAATAAGCAATTAGCTACACAATACTGAATACAATTTTACATATTATATTCTTTAAGTGGTACAAATTTAATAATGAAATGGCAACATTTAGGTTTATCCATAGGGATGGTTTACCTTTATCGTGGTGTTAACAACTGAATGCAAAATATATTTAATGGCTTACGAATGTAAAAAATACAAGCATAGAAATGTTTACTAACACGCAAAAAGGTGCACTTTTACATTGACTGTCGAGTAGAAATAATTGGTTTCCCAACTAAAAACGTTTTATTTTAGAATTTCGTCGTTACTGAGCCAAATTAACAATACCTATAAGTTAGCGATGACCAACACAGATCATCGTTGTTGCAACAAATTTTTATGACTAGTAAATAAACTTCACCTTAATTTTTAAATTTATATTGCAAATATATTTTTAACGGTTGATATTCGCTACCTTATAAATAAAAATTAATATACCGTAAAACCCTGTTACAAATACAAACAATATTGAATATACATGTATTTAACGTTATAGTGCTACGAAAATATTTGAGCCGAGAACAAACCAGAGATAAAAAAATCTTAAAAAAAAAACCTCCAAACAGTTGTATTAACCTGTAAATATTTCAGGTTAAGTCATTGTGTACGTCCAAGAAAATATTACTTAATAAGATTATTTTTATTTTAAGAGCCCAATAAAAACATTAAAGTCATAAAATTAATATTTTTTAATTCTTTTTTGTCTTCTTAAACTTATATCGGATTTTAAAATTGTAGAAACAATAATTAATGAGCCTAACAATGAAAAACCAATTTATCACCACCTCATTAAGATTTTTTCATGAGGTAATGTTACTTTGCAGTTTAAACCATGCTATATATATTATAAAAAAGATTAAGAATATTATGACACATTAATTAAATTATTTATAATTTTGTCAAAGAGAAAAATATTTTTTTATCCATGAGTTTAAGACCATGAGCTCGTGATCATTATGATATTAATGGCGTTACTTGTTTCGTGGTGCTACATCTCTTGAAAAACCTAAATTTCTAATACCACTTTGATGAGTATTATTGAAATTCCTAAATAACCACCAAACTAAATAGCAGCATTTAAATAGCTTATTAAAATGTCGTATAAATGACTTAATAAAAAAATTATGTTTTTATTAAGTGTAATTCATTACAGGTTATAATTATTATTATTACATTATTACAATATTTTATAAAACTGTTATCTAGCCCATGAATTACATGTAAAATTAGATTTATATAAACATTACCTGTAGTCTATTATTTAATGTTATAGTTACAACATGCATTTAGGCTAATAGTTTTTATTCTGAACCGGTAATGAATGCGAATATTATTTACTTCTTATACACTCAGTTACAGTTACCTCGTTAAGGCGTTGCTAAGAAACAAGTGTATTGGTTACTGAACCATAAATTCATTAATATAATAGTGGAGTAAATAATTACATTGCCAATATACACTATATATTAATTCCTCAAAGCTGTTTAGCTTCTTAGTTTATTATATAAAGAAATGTTTATATTACTTTTAATTTTCATACAAACGCAAAACACCATACACTCGGAATGCTTAACTACTTTACTATATAACTACTAAATAAATCATTAAATTGTCAAAGAAAATGTTTTAATCAGTGGGTATGCTACTCAAGGAAGACCCAATACACAGGGCTTAAGCTAGTCGAGTCTTGGTTAAAAAACGAAAATTATGCATAATCCGCAATATTTTGATTTGCATACCAGCGTTACGACATCTACTCATATGATTTTCCGCTAATAGTATTCTTAAAACAATAAACAAGTAGTCAGTATTGTAAACTCTATGACCTTCGAAAGACAAGACGAGAGCACTGTGTAGCGTTAGTCATTCCCTGGATAGAAATTATGATAGATAGCAAAGTCTAATGTCATGACGTACCTATTATAATATACGGTCCAGTCGTTATATTTTCAACATACTATCTATAGAAAATCCTATACGCTTTTATAACATAATGCAATATGGAATCAAGATAATATTGTATCCTAATCATACTATCACAAGTCAGATGATAATTTCCGATGGCTATTTTTACATGGGGCCTTCGATCGTACTCACTTTCATGGCAAAATAGTAAATGGACCGACTGGCGAGAAGTAAAGCTAGAACGAAAGCGCCCACATAAGCTACATAGACTCCTCCTCCATGGCTCTTGGCCGCCGACAAGGTGCCCAGGGTGACTCCTAGAGCTATAGCAAATACAATGAGAGCGAGGACTGCGAAAATTGTGCCCTTTCCCCGCGCCATCTTTGATCCGACCGACGACACTTTGCGGCAGTGCGGACAACGCACCGGCGCATTTTTTAGGAGCTGATACTGAAACGGAATAATATTATATTGTGAGACACATAGAACGAAACCTTTTCTTTACACTTTTGTGGCGGAGTAATTTATGTATAATATGTGTTAATAGCCTTAAACGTAAACCACTTCTATATAATTTACTTAAGTCGTGACCAATGCCTAATCGACCTCTTGAACAAGTACAAAGTTTATTTGTAAATTTGCATACATACACTTTTGTACAATTGCATACACTTGGAATATACACATAGATTAAATAATATTTCTTATATTATGTTCACTATTGAGTTGCGATGGTGAGTTTACGTACCTATAAGCTATTTATTTAAGGCAATTTTTTGCAAGGCCAAATTGATAAGTATACAAAAGCATAAACATTTTTAGTTACTAGACATCATAAGAGAGTTTACTGCAAAATCCATTTACTAGTGTAATTATAATACTTGTTGTACTAGTGCTACGTTTTAAAACACAAGCTTTTCCATGCCGCGGCCGGCATTGAGTGTCAGCTTACGACCGATAATGCGATAATGTATTTAGTGTCTTATATTAAATGTACTTTAAGATTAACGTGACCAGTCTACAATACAAAGAACATTATACTGGAATCGTTAACCAAATGACTGCTCCGAGTGTTTTTGTTTTCGTATCATTTTTGATATCAAAATATATTCCTATGGCAGCGATGTTATTGACACTTCAAATACCGTTTATCTGACTTAAAGCATTTTTTTATAGTAGGAATAGACATAATGCGGAACCACCTTCAGAATAGTATTATTGATAACTCGCTTATTTATTCCGGAGTTACCTAATGAAGATATAGGTTAATAGGGAAACCAATAAAGTAACGTTGGTAATATGTATTTTGCGGAAGAAAATTATCCTTTATATTTTTTATTAATATTCATTAAAGAATTAATAAAGATAGAAAAATTTATTTAAGCACGTATATTAATAACATTCGTGTTAAATTTTAGATAGACAGAGTTCAGATGTGAGAGATTATAATGTAAACAATCATTAATTATATCAAGCCCAAAACTGGGTTCAGGAAAATATTACTGTAGATTGTAAACACGAAATTGTTTCGCTCCAGTTGCTCATTAAAATCAGCGTTACAACTCCTACGAAACTCAATGATAAACATAGTCACCTATATTATTATAAGAATTTTATTAAGTTGTAACCATAATTAAAATTTGTGTTTGTGTAGTATTCCTATCACATTGTAATAAAATCAACCCTTATATTTGCATAAAAAAATGCCGCCACGCTTTATTCCGATCATGCTCAAAACCAGCTCTATACTATAATACCTACATTTTTTAGTTGATTTACATAAGCAGACAAAATTTCATTATATATATCTAAAAGGCTTGAATTTTGTAATCATAACCTTAGATCACGCAGATTATGGAATAGATGAATCTAAATAAAATCATAAACAAAGGCAACTCACCAAAAACGTATCCTGGCAATGGGCACAGATCACTCGGCACATGCCAGGCAATGTAGGCACGGGCGGAGTGACGGGCGACGGAGCCAGGTTGATGATCCTCTTGCAATCTGCACGAGGACATGCGATGCGCTGTGACGACGACTTGCAGATCAACAAGCAGTTGCAAGGACAACGCACATACTTCTTTCCGGGGGGTGCATTTCGTATAGGCTGTAAATGAACACTGCTATTGTAGGCTCATTTGTTTTCTATTATATTTATTGGCTGAGAAGCTTCTAAGTACAACAATATTGGCAAAATTGGCATTAAGCGTAATCAATCGTCAATCAATAAGGTTTGTGGATGTGTGTAATTGAGTTAATTTTTTAATTATTTGTAGTTTTTGATGAAAAGCCTTAAAATAAAAGATAATATAAAAAAAGTTTCCAAATCTCTCATAAACAGAGAAACCCAACAAACAGTCTTGTGGATTGATTAAGTCATAAACCAACTATTTTATCAGCACTGAATGCCAATTAAATAAGTTCGGTCCATTCATATTTGTTTTTGTTTATAAAAACATAGAGAAAACTTACAATAGTATATTTAGATTTAAACCTTTAAGAGGTTTAAGTTGTCATAATGACTAAGACTATTTTACCTTGAATAAACTTCTCATTCATATTGAGTGTGGTTAATATTATTATGAAGATTTAATTACAATAACCCATCTTTAAGGTTATATTACTCAATACTGTATATTAGAATTCAAAGTCAGAGTCATATGTAAGTAGTGTAAGTGAAAAATAGTTATTTGCTTACATTAATTTTTGTCTATATTATAACATATTTCATCTATTTATCATTGTATAGTCTACAACTTACTAAGATAGAAGGTATAAAATTTTATCTTATAAGGTTTTTGATGCTATTTGAAAAAAAATCCCAATGTTAACTGTAAATCTATTGATAATCTATATGTCATTTAGTAATTTTTGTGTGAAAGAGAAACAAATATGCATGTATTTACACAAAGTTTCACATTTATAATGTTAGTAAGGATAAAATATAAATAATTAACCAGTACACAATCAAAAGGTAATGGAAATAATTGTTTTAATTTTAATTCTATTTATAGATAAGATGGATCAATATTTACTGCACTAAGGTTACTATAGAAATTGATTGTAACATTAATAATTGCATTAAATTACTTTACTTACCGTGGCTTCATTGCATTCAGAACATTTAACAACATGTTGCTCCCTTTTGCCAGATATATCAATCATGGCTTGACAAACCCGGCATGTAACCATTGGAGTGCCTGCTTGTTGATAGGGCGGTGGAAGCTCATCAGGACCGATCGGCGAGATGGTGCTAACATTCTCTTCCTCTGTTAAACAAAATGCGACCAATTGCGTGATACAAATACGTAACTGGTTGTTACGCTAACAACTATACTTCAAATATAGATTCATCGGTTACACAACATACATTATAGGACATAAAATACAAATACCAACTACAAATTCGCATTGTTTGAATTAAAGAAATAAAAATAAAAATTAGTTGAATCATCAGCTGTCAAAACAACTTTTCACATATTATTTACTTACCATCTCTAAGGAGTGGCTGATTTTCACTTTGTCCATCACCCATTTTGAAAACACTAAGAATTTAGGTGGTCAATAATGGAATTGTTTTTAAGACGATTTTAGTTGAACCAAATTGATTGAAATACCAAGTAAGCTACAACTACAAGTACAGAAAAACTAGATCAGTTTGACAACTAACTGACAACAATATAATATCTTGCTATAAGTAAAAATTACTGAAATGTCTGATATCTTTGAGTTTTTGTGTAGGAATTTCAGCTATTATATTTTTCAAAATATGACTTGAGAAGAATAAATATAATAAAATCTAATACAAAAATAATCTAAGTACTTGTTTATTATTAAATCTAACATCCATCTATACATGGGTATTATTCTGTTCTGTATTTGTACATATAACGGTATATGAATATCCTTAATACTGAAACTTGTACATTCGGACAATAACAAAAGGTATAATCTTATAGCCAACATCCATATTAAGAAAAAAAATGATATTGATAATTTGATAGTATTAATCAGTTGTCACTTGTCAGTTGTGACCGTCAGACGTCAGTTATCTGTCAATCAAATGACCATGTGTTGGATTTAAAATTCAATATTTACGGTTTAAAGTTTTTTACATTTAACAAATTCTTGAACAATTTTTCGCCAAAATGAAAATGGAAACGAAAGTTCATAGGTTTAGATATTATAATCCCAAACCAGAATCTATTATTTGTGTTTCGTATCAGAAAAACAACAAAATTTTAGCGTTAGCTAGGTATCTTGACTTAAAAAATTTCGTGGTTATTCTTTTATATTAGCGCTTTATCCCGTTCTCACTATATTTATCAATTTGTTTTCAGGAAAAATGCTACTATTGAGATATGGGATATCGAACACGCGCCATTTCTATTACAATTTATACCTGGTGCTGAAAATGCTTCGGTGGAAGCATTAGGGTGGGTAAATAATAGACTTCTGTCCACCGGCTTAGGAGGTGCATTGCTTGAATGGGACCTTAATACATTACGCGTTAAAAAAACGGTAATGCTTACCGGTTATGCAGCATGGTGTTTAGATGTGAACGATAATAATACGGCAGTTGCAGTTGGTACTGAGCAGGGATATGTTAACATTTATTCGGTTGAAGATGATGATATTGTTTATCAGAAACTATTTGATAAACAGGAAGGGAGAATACTTTGTTGTAAATTTGATAAAACTGGTGATGTTCTAGTAACAGGTACGTTTTTAACAGTATTGCTATGTCTATTTACTTATAAAATAGCCTAAAGAAGTAGAGTTTGAGAATATATTTTATTTTTCAGGTTCTATAGATACTATCCGGGTATGGAATGTGCAAACGGGACATGCTACCTGTCGTATCTCTTGCAAACGTAGAGGAAATGAAGTGATTGTATGGACGCTTGGAATATTATCCGACAATGTGATAGTTGCTGGTGACAGTCATGGTCGGCTTACTTTTTGGGATAGTGTAATGGGAGATCAAGTAAGCACTTGTTGGAATGTTAGTTTTTTGTTAATTTTTTTATTTTTATTTTATAACTAAAAATAATGTTACAGATTGAGTCCTTTGCAACACAAAAAGCAGATGTTTTATCTTTGGTGATATCAGAAGATGAAAAGTCTTTATATTGCAGTGGTATAGACCCTATTATAACCATGTATGTAAAGGTCGATAATACTGGTGACCAGTCTGGTTCTCATTGGGTAAAGAACATTCAAAGAAATATCCATGAGCATGATGTGAGGTACATCATTGACAATAATATTTATCTATGCTTAAAAATTAGATATCTTACATATACCGTTTGCTAAATAATAAGTCATTTTTAAATAAAATGAAATGATGTTATCATATATTTTTGGATTCAAATATATATTGTAAGTTGTGTTTTCTAGAGGGCTAGTTATTAGTGGAGAAAGATTAATATCAGTTGGTGCTGATGGTTATTTGACATTTTCAAGCTATCCACCGAAAAAAGTAATGCGAATACCACCCATGATACCTTTGCCTCGCACCTCTTTTTGTGCTGAAAAGAAATTACTGCTTTTAAGGTAAGATTGAAAAGATGTACAATTTAAAGTATTTAACCACACATTGCTAATAATATTTGACTGGGTATTAATAAATATAAATTTTATTTCAGGTACAGCAATCACCTTGAAGTATGGCAGCTTGGACAATATGCAAAGGATGACAATGGTAAAATCATAATAAACAGTAGTATTAAAGAACAGCCAAAAGAAATAAAGGCTGGCAATGTGGAATCAGATACAGTTGTATTTCAAACAAATTTACATCAGAATAAACAGGAAAGAACTTTGCAAATTACTGAAGAACCTACTAAAGTTGTATCCATACAAACAAAATCTAGAAAACAGATTGTATGTTGTGAAATGTCACCAAATGGAGAGATCATTGTATATTCTACTGAAAGTGACTTACGGATGTTAAAATTGGTAATTGATTCAATGCTTAATTTTTCTGTTTTAAATATTTAGTCCTTCAAGTTTGAATAAATAAAATAACTTTTCTATTAAAGGAAGATGATCTAGGCAGTATATCACTTCGGAAAGTATCAGTAAATGGTGTCAAGAGTTGTGACCGTATTGTATTTATGGAAGATTCTAGCAAAATGATTGTTCACCATAATTCAGAACTATTTGCATTGCAAGTGGACCCAGATGCCGGTGCTTCTGTTTTACATTGGATATCCACTGCTAAATGTAAGTTAATACAAATACATTGTTCTTATATGTGAAATTTTATCCTGAAAGTATTAAAATTTGAACATTGGTTCAATTTTTTTTCAAAAGTTCTTATTGACATGTTTTAAGTAATAAATATTCAGCTAGACATTGAAATTTTTTTATGTGTAAATTATAAATGTATAGAATTAAAAATAGTTCTGTGCCTTCAAATGCAGCTCTAATCAGCTTTTTTATTTCTTTTTAGATCTCAAAGGCAAAGCTCTTCTTCATTTAGTTATATCGAAAAAGTTACCACAAGGTTATGTAGTGGCTTTAGCAAATGTTGAGGGCAACATAGCAATTTTCCAACTGAAAGATAAGAAACTGCATTATATGTTTGATGTACCAAAGCATTCCTGCATACCATCCGCTATGGCGATAATAAATGAAATTCTCGTCATTGCATATGTTGACCAGAAGGTAAGGTATGGAAATTTATTATTTTTAATGCAATATATTTATTTTTTGTAATATTTTAATAATTCTAGTCTAAACAAAAGTTTTTTGTATTTTAAAGTATACATTAAGTTATGTAGCTCGGTTTTAGTTTTCTATCAAAGCATTAAATAAAGTATTCTAGCTTGGAACCATTGCTATCATTACATAAAAAAAAATTAATGCTTCAAGACAGAAAACAAACTACAGAAAAAAATCACTGGTCACTCTTTTCAAACTTAGAATAGAGAAAGTCACTTCAATTTCCAATTTTTTAATAATACACTTAAGTATTTACTACATTCTAGATAACTTAATTATTTAACCTTAATTTTGAACAGGTAATAGAATACGATATACAAAAGGAAACAATGTGGAAATGGCCTAAAAGTGGTAACATTCAATATTGGAGTAACCGCAATTTGGCCGCTAAGACTATATCGTTGCACCCGGCGCGACCCGCCTATGTGTTCACGGACGAGGTCTCTATATGGGCCGTCAATGATTCTAATGTAAGTACAGATTTCTCGCCATATAACCTTTGCCCACAACTGAATTTGCCTGGAATCAGTGCTTTGATTATATTATTCATTAATTCAACTTTTTTTTCATTAAAAATATATTGTGCTATCTACTGACTACGTACATCAGTACAATATCTTAATCTTCATTAAGGGAATAAAAATCAAATCTTTAAAAATATGTTAATTAAGGACGCTGATCACGCGTGCGGCGTAACCCTTTTTGCTTGTTTCCAAAATAAATTTTAACTTAATCAAATTATTTCTTCATTAAGTTCTGTACAATCGTCTTTTAATATTCCACTTGCATCTTTCTTTACTTGTGGCGCCATCTGTCTTCATTGAGGAAAATAAATAAATAATATATGTTCAACTTTTAAATGCAGGTTCAATCAGAAATTACAGAACCAGAACAGAAAAAGAGTGCTTTGAAGAAAAAGAATAATTTAGGTGTCAATGTGATGCCAGTTAAGGTATAAAATTTACTTTTTTCGCATATAAAAAGTATTTATTACTTTCTTTCTGTTCATAAAAATATAATTTTAAACATTTTACAGTATTTAGCGGGATTTCATTGGATTGCCGAGGATGAAGCTGTGATGGTTGAAGTGCTTCCAGAAAATATACTAATGCAATTGCCCCCAGTTATGGCTAAGAAAACTCATAATATAAGCACAAAAACGTAATACATAATACACTAATTAATGGAGTTGTTTTATTTAGCGCCTTATTTAAATGTAGTTATAAAATTCTTGGTGGATAAGTAATGTTATCAAAAGATAGTATGTAATAACATTTTTTTTTTAGAATTTCCGTATAATTACTGTATGGATTATAATTGTTATAAGAAATAAAATTTATAGCATTAAAATGAAATATGTTAAGTATTAATATGAATGTATTCGAAGTAATGCTTCGTATGGCGATACAGTTAATTGCTGCGGTTGCGCCCACAGCTCGTCGTTGACCTCACATCGCGCTGGGGGCAGTTTGTACGATATAGGGTCGCCATCTACACTCCTGCAAACAAACAAACAATGTTATATTTAGTCCATATTATAATATGTGATACAAAAAAACATTGAATTATGGACTTGTTTAAGGCCTATCATATCGTTACTAAAATTATAACCTCGAAAGTTGTAATGTATCATTACTACTCAGATACTCTGCTATGCAAAAACTCAATGAATATGACAAAAAACTTGCATGCAGGTAGTTAATATTCTGTATTACGACATCATACAGTTTTCGAAGTAATAGCGATATTACTTCGAAAACTGTATGATTATCATTAGATATACAACGAGCTAGAACATACAAACGTCAAGTTGCAAACGGTTTTTATAGTATGTAATATAAACGTAAGTATATACTAAGTCTAGAGACATGATATTTCTTCATACATTTATTGTTAGCTATTGTAGTAACTACGAAAGAGTAAAACCTACCCGAGAAATATCATTGTCTGTTTATAGGGATCGTAAACTTGTCCCGGCGCCAATGGTGGACGCCTCGGATAGTTTTTGGGCGTATTTACAAGCCTTCCATATCTTTCCAACTTACATTGTGCTCGATATCCAATCATACCTGGAAAATATTAGATCGTAATATGAATTGTTAAATTACAATTATTACAAAGTAAGTGTAATACAATGTTGTATATGAAACCACTTTTTTAAAGTAAGTAAAATAGTAGAAGTAATGGGTGAATGGTTTTTAATTAAGTGTAGAAGTAAGCCGTTTACTATCTATAACTTTTGCTTTTAAAAACTTACCTGCAGAGGTAGACGGAATATTTGGGGATGGCTCGACTTCCACCGGAAAATTAAGCTTTTCAGGCTTACAACTTACAGAGCGTAATTCAGCACGATACTCCTCAAGATTAAGACCTGTATTTTATTTATAGATGTAGGTAGCTAAGCGAAGTATATTTTTCTAGAATCAAGATAGAGACATTCTTGATATTTTTTTTAGCTGTAGACGTATAGCGCTTTTATAGCTAGTTAATAGGAAATTTTTCTTCCTATATCCTAAACAATCATTTCTCAAACCGATAACGCATTCGCGATGCGATGATACTGGTTTATTAACTTTGTGATTATACATGTGCGCCCGTTAAAATTCAAAAAATCCTAAGTACCTATACTTAGGGGCTATTTTCCGGCAAATTTGTAAAACTAAATTATTTTGAATTTTAATTTAAACTATGATTAGTTTCAAAAAAACAAATCTTAATAGTTTACACTTTTACACTTCTAATATAATAAGTACTACAATGAAAAGTTAGTTAAACCTATTTTTTGTGCTTCCTCCTCCTGAATTTGCCGCAACTGTTTGTAAAATCCCCATCGCTGCGGCCATAGACGGGCTGCTATTTTATTTTTCTTCGTCACAGATGCTCTGTTAAATTATTATATATACATTAATCGAGATTTACACTTACTGTTTCATTAATCAACATAATGCCTCATTCACGTCTATAGAATTTTGTGTAATTTGTTTATCACATATCTACTAATGTTTTCGATGTTATTAATATCTAGACTTTAAACTAACATCCATACATTCCAAAGTCAAAGGAAACGTCTATCACGCACGAATGAAATTCTAGGTAGGCTATAAATGACTGAATCTTACAAGATGCCCTGCGCCTTTACTGGATCGATAGAAGGATCCTTCCGAACTCCAACAACGCCGGCAGCAGCTTGATTAGTATTTTCCATTGTGGATAAAAACTACTTAACTCTTCTGTACTAAATCGGAATGATAACTTTTTCTTCGGGTCTCACAAGTCACAATCGATCAAACTTAAAGTTACCGTGTTATTGACTAGCTGTATCCCTCGGTTACTCTCGCGTATAAGTTCATCTGTGTTTGGATATTTTAAAGTTATTTTTTATTCGGAACTGATCTCATTTCTTATTTTACTTGTTAAGTATTTAATACGATAAATAGTTTTACAACCAAATGTGACGAACTTACCTAACAAAAATCGCGATAATGGGTTACCAATCTTTTACCAGCACTAGATAATCTATGGCCTAAATTTCATCAAATTGGTTTAGCGGTTCAGGCCTAGCGGCGTAGCAAAGTCAGACAGTCTATAAGAATGACTGTATCCTGGTTTTACTCTCGTACCTACTAGTGCCGGCATAACGTAGAGAGCTTTTAGCATACAATTTATATCTTCATTGACAAATAATCTGTAATTACTTTCAAAAATTACGGTTACAACACTAAGGAACAAATTCCTTCTAGAGGAAGGATAGTATGTATTTGACGATAGTAGGTACTATGTATTTGACGTGACATCTTACCTCGGATAGAGAAAAAATGTACCGCAATTCTCTAATTACCTAAGTGTGGAATAATTTTTTAGTCTCCTTAAGTGTTACAAGAAAACCTTAATAACGTTCCATAAAATGTTATTTGAATAACATTTTAATTGCGCTACATCTTGTAAATGAGGTCACCATTAAAACTCGGTAAAATTTTATATCGGTATTAATTTTACACCTGAAAACGCAATTTTTATATGGAACAACAATAAGTAAGCAAGTATAAAATATTATATCTATATGAAGGTCAAAAACCTACAGCAATGTTGTTAATAAAATACGATTGTTGCTTAATCTCTAAAGAAATGTTTAATTTTCTCAGCTTTACGATCGCTTCGCCCCTGTTTAAAACATTATTAAATATAAAGTATCTTTTCAAAGCGAATTGCCTAGACGAAGAGGGTGCGAGAGGTTGTTTTGTTTGTCTAGACTGCATATGTACTTTCTCAAATTATCAATGTTATTACTTAAAGTATTTTATTTACAGCACGAGTCATTCGTGTGGTTATTATATCAAGAGTTAAAACTTTAAATCAAACTATTTTGATAATGCTTAATCAGTCTCACGATCACATGTAAATATTCAATGTTTTATTACAGCCCTTCTTCAGACTACAAATTATTACTACGAATTTAAAATGTTTTATCTCTTTTTCGAGCGTAAGTAAAGCAAACCTATATCAAAATTGATTCGTAAACATAGCCCGTAATCTAAGTCAGACGCATAAAACTGTCTGGAGTAGGTACACCTACATAGACGTATGTATATTCCGTGACCTAATTCAACGGAGGAGGCGCAACCCAAAGGGTCGTTTCGCCCTCGTGCCCATGAAGTACCGACACCTTTACGCGCCGCCCCCGCGTCTAGACATCATGCTATACCCAATATTCTATAGACACCAAATAAATTGGACTTTCATCTAGCGTTCGCATCCTTAATCTTTCAATCCTTAATACTTCCACCCAGAACGAGGCTTTTACTTAATTATTCTGGTTGACGTAAATAGATTATGAAATACCAACTCAGATGTTAGATAGGGAATTAAATAACGAATGTTTTTGTTGAAGCACTCATTTATATTAAGTTAAAATTAAGATAATTCTTAATAAAATTTACTGTATTGCTCTATGAGCACGATAAAAAATTCTGAGTTAAGAATTACCTTAACTTGAGTCATACGTTTTATAATTGGTTTTTTATTTTATTCAGCGCATTTTTCAATTAGTGTCAATTAAAAAAAAAATCCTACGATGTTGTATGGATATCTATATTTAAATGTCAATGCGGATTCATACATGGGCTGTCGACAGTCGGCATTTGTTTGCCGGGTGGCTAATTATGCGTATCACCGCACAGTGCAAGGGCGGTGCGTCTAGACAGCCCATATTACATGAGCTGCACCGCCAACACTAAGGGTTGGTGCCTAGCTAAAAAACATCATGCAAACTAGAATGTAAAAAAGATAAAATTTAACATTTTGTTACTACTATTAGTAGAATACAGTAGTATTTCAACCGCATAGAAACGAATCCGGGATTTTCAGTATTTTGACAAAAACCTTTCAAACTAAAGCTTTTAGCTAAGCTTATTTACTTTAAATAACAGTCATAGTATCTTACACGCTTAGCAGTATTTTTTTCATATTTATAAGTTAAAAAGTAACATATACAATACGTCTGTTTTCCTATAAAAATGTATTGAAAATGCACAAAAAATGCAAATATGATCTTTAACTATTTATATATATGTTTAGTATATTTTTATGTACGTTGATACAGTTCTTGTTTGCGACCACTTCACTACGTAACTGGAGGAAAACCTTTGTAATTCCATAACCGTGCGTCGCTAATTAATGGTTCTATATTATTCCGACTGACGAGCCTTTCATTGTCACATGCCTAGAAGGCATCTCTAGGAATTCAAAGAAAATTGTACTAACATGCGGGGATTTGCATCTTAATGATGATGGCATTATTTTCTCCTGTAATATTTAAGCTATACGTAGATACTTCAAATCATGTATTATGGAACAAGCTTATTTATGTATGTGTTGATATGGAGCTGTTCTATATGGACACATGACAGCTAGTGAAATCAGTGATATCTAGATAACAGACGGATGGACAACAAGTGATCTTTTAAAGGTTCCTTTTTATATTATAAGTTAAAATTATGTGAGTTAGGATCACCTAATCTCGCGAGATGCCTTCCGTACTATTTTAACGTATTTAAAGAAATATAAGTAAAATTGAATCATAATAAGAGTTGTGAATTAAAGAAATTGTCGGTCAAATAACTGTGTATGCCCATATTTCCTTACTAATATAATTTTAGGACCCGTAACGCATTTACGAAGCATATAAGGTGGTAATTATGCATCGCTGCTATAACGTTAAAAAACACTTTAAATAATCATCTTATCATCGTATCATTAGTATCTACTTTATAAATTACGAAAGATAATTGATTTGATTGTTAATTACTTGTCAAGCAAAGTTCTATAAATACATTTTTATCGATCTTTTGGTTTATGAGGATTTCGAATTTTATCATTGTATGATATTAAATAAAAATTCCGTAGCTTTTATATTCGTCTCCTATCAACGAAAACATCGATAGTAGTAAAAAATAGATATTTTCAATACACAGATACAGAACTCAAATAAGAGAACGTTCAATAAAATTACAATTTTCTTTCTGAAAGGAGCATGCAATATGCATTGAAAAGGTAAAAAGGCCTTCGAGTAACCTCCAGACGTTAGCGCGCTCCGCTCCGTGTCCCCGGCCCGGTCTAGACTAGACAAACAACGACTTTACGTCACAACTCACAGCCTACAGATATCATTTATGAGTTTTTAAGCTACTTTCAAATCCTATATATTTATATAATAATTGTCCTATCTATTTTGTGTACAATATAAAATCTTTATATGGTTTACGACTTACGTACCTACCTAATCATAAACATTATGTACATATTAAGTTATCGTAATCCGTAAAATATTATCTCGAATATTATTCAAGTTTCACTGTAGTTTTCCACTTATTGTAATCCGTCTTCAAAACAGACCGGACGGCTGATTGTATAAATTATGGTTGTTTTTAACCCGTTGACGTTCAGAACAATGATCAATTGGATATTGTATACTCTCCAAATAAGTTATGAAGTATTGAACCTTTTGTCATTTTTATTTAGCGTGCCATAAATGCGAAGTTTTCTACCCTTCTATAAAAGATCGGTCTATAGATAAGCATCAAACTATTTGAATATGACTGGGTTTTCCGCTCTGAGTGTACCTACCGAGTTTTGAAGGTTGAGTCAAATGCGTCACATCGATTCTTTTGTACGAAAAATTCTTACTGTAACTACTTACTGCTTCATAGGTTCAGTTATTTCTGTCTTTTATGGTTTTGCTTAAAAAAAGCAAGTCATCAAAGTATTTACTCGAAATTAAAATAACAGTGTACCTGTATTTTATTCCACATTTGTCTTATATGTGCTAGAGGCGAGTAGAACGTCTACAAGAACACTTAAAGTGTTAAAAGTGCAGCGTACTGCAGGCTATTATCTATTTCACCTTCAGACGGTGTCTCTGCTAGGCACGCCCGCGCTCTGTACAGTCTAGACGAATTGCATTATGGAAATTTATATACCTAGACGACTATTTACACAAACCGTAAACTCAATATAAAGTACGCTTTTATTAACCTTAATGTTATTTGCTGCGGCCGCCATTCATCTGGCCTAAGCGAAAGTTTAGCTAAAAATATTATTTCATTTAATAACCCTAGTATTTTGTTAGCCAGTTATTAAAAAGTCTTTCTACAGATACTTGTGTTTTGGTTAACCTACACTACATAACATTCATTAAAGTTTTTATGTTTAGAGAGACACTCTACCTAGCTAATATTTAACGGATGACAGAATAATTAATTAATAATAGAGAATTAATGTACATTTAGGAAATAAGCACTTTAGTCTCGTTTACAAGTAACAAAGTTTAGCGGCCGTACGTAACGTAAGACTAAGATCTAGATTCAGCAATGACTTATTCAGCGAAACACCTGTGCGTGCAATCTCGATAGGTGATTCTGACGTCTCATTAAAATTACAAATCATAAGTTCACCTGATACGATTCTGTTTCGTTCTTGGGAAAAATTAAAGTTACCTTGTGGGAAGTGGGACATATATACGTTAAGATACAGATTATATGTTTTTTTGCACTTCATTTTATTTGTGTTTCTTTAGACCTATTTTTTGCACCAGTCCATAGATTCATTACTTGGGATATTTAATATTTAAACGCATGAATTCTTCATTTCTAGTTTAAACGCTACCAAATTTCTAATGAAACGGTACAGTAAATATCGGATTAAGAGGTTCTTTTGATATATTGTTTCAGTTAAGTTATACTTAGACGCCCTTAGTTGATCATCTTCATAAATAAGGTATTTAACTGAAATTAATGGAAAATAGACACATATTATCGATTTGATTAAAAGAGCAAAGCCTAAAATTTGTCAGTCAGGTTAAATATATATCTTATGGTGTGGTATGGTATGGTATACGTTAACTAGTTAAGGAGTGCGGCTGCGACCCCACGCGTCGTTCTGTCCTCGGCGTCCTATTTTTTGCTGCGTAGCAGATTGGCGTAATCGCGGACAGGCGACGCGCCAACCGTTAGTTACGACCGTGCCACTTTAAACGTCATCCATTTTAATTTAACAAAAGTGCCGGCCGATAGCGCGGAGGAAGCACTCATTTCCGTCGGCAACTCGCCTCTGACTCATGTCTCCCTTGCTTCGAGAAAAAATAAATATTCCCCGTGATAAGTGGTGCATATCTCAATATAAACTTGAGTAATTAACGATAAAACTATCTTTCTACGTCTTATCAATTTTGAGTCTTACTCTCATAGCTCTTAATGAATACGAACCTTAAGTGTTTACTTCGTTTAACGTATAAAATATGAGACATAGGAAATAATGACTCGAGTGGTTCTTTAGATACCTAAATAATTTTAAACTTGACAGTAAATTATTTCATTTTAAATCATACGTTTAAAAAGCTTTATGGGATTCTTCGATAGGACGTAGTAAAAACGATGAACGGTATGAAAAGTTTGCAGGATCACACTTGTGTCTGTTCATCCGTCTATCACAATCATGTTCGTGACGTTATCATTGGTCTAAATAAGTTAAAGAGGCCAAGTCAATCATATGATATCATATGCTTTTCTAAAACAAAGGTTTAACGCACAGAAGTTAATTTGGACTTGGGTCACCATTTTCTTGCCGTCGTAGGCCTGGGTGGTGGTCGTGGGTCGGAGTAGGGCACTCATTGAATTGATATTCCTATTGTTGTGTTATTAGAGAGAAAAAAATAAAGTTCATTTTAATAAAAAAAAAGTTTTTTTTCAGAAACAAGGCATCCTGGTTTATTCGCAAATCGCAATACAATAATTTTCATTACCCATAGATAGGTACGAATTTGTTTTTTGAGGAAATAACCAATCCCAATTGGTAGCGTTTAATTATGAAGATAGCACAAGGTGGTAAACAAATCCTATCTTACTACTATTAAATAATCGTTAAAGTTGTATGTATTAATTTAACAAAAACTCCAAAGTAATAAAGAAAATATATTTTTAAAAAAAATTGTTACCCTTCTTTGTCTATGGTCGATGTGTTACCATGTCGTTAACAAACGAAAGCAGGCAAGTATTGTATGCAGTATGCGTTCATTGTACACTGATAGCCTATACCATAAGTTGCCGACAAGAGCCTATAAAACAAAAAAGGGATAACAATTATATCGGTCATGCGTTTTTGGTCACGTTTAATAATAATTGTTATTTGATGCGCGCTTACATAACGGCCGGTACGCTCCATTAACGCTTACCCTCACAATGTCGTCTGTGACGTCAGCTAATAGCGTTTCAAATGGCGACGTCGAACAGTCTACCCGAAACAGGGTTGCGACTTGCGATCATCGTTTATTATTATAATTGAAATAAAATACTTTGTAAGATTTAGTATATTACTCATGACGTAAACATAGACGCAGGAGGATTTACGTTGAATGTTAACAGTTTTTCCGTCGATATGAATATAATAAATAAGTTTTGTTTTTAGATTCGTTGTTAAAGAATAAACTATTTACTCATTAAACTGATATGCTACTGTAATATTTATATAATAAAGAAAATCAAACTTTTCATATTAAAAGGTCTTGCAATTTAGCTGTCATGCATTTATATAGCGACATGATAAAAAATAGAAAAGAGTTGGGAATATGGGTCGTTGGGATGGGCCGTCAGCGGACCGTACTCAGTGGGTTGACGGTTTTAATTTTAAGGTTTTGTTGAAGTGAGTGAACTTAATATTATATTGTAATATGTATAGGTAAAAAATCCTTATGCTGAGTACTTAATAAATCTGATTGATATATTAATAGATATTATAAAAAAATAAAAATTTGATTAATTGTAAATCTGTTAAGGCTTTCTAAAAATTATAATTATTACAATTTTGTGCGTTTCATTGCTACTTTACATTTAATAATTAAATTAAAGAAATAAAGAACAACTCAAAGCCACTAATTAATTACACTAATGAACTGGCGTAATTTTATTTTCCTTTTAAAATAAGAATTGCATTAACTGCAGCCCTGACCTGCGCGAGTGTTTTGCATTCAAGCTGCATCAACATATCTAGACGATAGTAATTTAGTTCGATATGGTTTCATGATTTTTTATAACTGGCCAGAATTCAAAACTAGAATTCATACTACTCTAACATTAAATCGATTACTATAAAGAATTACTTTGACTCTTGACACGTAACTTTTTTCGGAACAATTCATTTAAAGTAAAACATACTTTTGATTCACAAAAATACCTTCGTAATTTCTTTCATATTTTCCTAATCAATGTTATACGTTAACTTTTATTAAATTATTTACATTATTATATATTTTAATAGATTTGTCATTGAATGTTGTGTTTGATTAAGAAAAAAGTACATTTTTTACCTTTGTTAAATTAATTATAATTAAGGTAGATAATTATCTATCACAGGGCCATCTAATGGCCATGTGTTAGATATTCCACGCTAAGCAGAGATTTTTATGTGACAACTAGATATCAGATTAATTACATATATATGCTTTTCTTTTGTAAACACATACATAAAAAACATAAGTACACCCAGACCCCTGAAAGATACAAATGTAACTTACAAATATAAGTTATTTTTCCGGTGTGGAGATCGAACCCACAACCTTTAGCGCAGAAGACAGTTGTGTTTCCACTGCACCAAATGGTCGTCAAATTATAATATGCTTAAACAGATTTGTCATTGGTATATTTACAAGTGATCGTCACCCTACAGAGCGGTGCAGGTGAGCTCGCCCTTCACGCTGTAATCACGTCAGCGCCGACCGTCACGATTATTTAGCGGCGGTCTTGCTGTGCTACACTTTAATTTATTATTTAGATATACACGTACATGGATTATAAAACATTTTGCACAAGAAATATTTGAAGCAAAAATTATTTAAATGTTTATAATCGTTTTTGCAAACAGAAATTGCACTGACCGAGCATGAATATGTGAAATGTCTGTCGCTGTGATAAATCTGTCTATATGCCTAGAAAAAGATATAATATTAAAGCAAAGTTTCATACAAATTTGATTCTCCAATTATTTGTATTTTAACATGCTAAATCGAACTTGGTAATTCAGTCACTCATTGTCATTGTATTGCTATATATAATTACAATTAGATAAATAATGACTCATATTTTTCATATCAGCACACAAATTATCTCCATAGATAAAAATATGCTTCGTCAGCGTTTACGACACACGTAGGTACATTTTCGTACTTATAATGTAATACATATTTTAATTTAAAAATATTAAGATAGCTCAAGTCCTATATTGCTCCTTTAGCATCAAGATTTGGTAGACAAAGGTTCATAAAAAATATGCGGGATTATTTAAGACTCATCTCAAGTAAGTCGAGACAATAGGTTCGCAATGCAATATAGCTAGGTACAATCATGTTGGCCTTCACCTTGAACGCCGGCGTGTTACCCTGCCGCCCTAGTCATCCCCCAACCCCAAACCTAACCTTTCCCCCCCTACCCACCACCTCATGAAAATGAGCCGTATAATCTTGTTAAATATATACTGCTTGAATTTTACCTCTTCTGATTCATTGAAACGATATACCGACTGCTTGAATTCTAATTGATTAAAATGTTAAAAATCTAAATAACGGATTGTTATTAAAATTAACACTTATGGGCACTACATTTGTATGGATTAAAATATAAACCGTTTACGGTGTACCTAATCGATAATTTAAAAATGAATCGCAAAATATGTTGGTAAGCGCAAAACTCGATAACAGCTGAAACGATTTACATAATTATTTTTTAAGAATAATCCTGGATGTACGAGGATGGTTTTTAAGCAAAAAAGGGTAGGTAGGTATAAAGTTTCGAGTAGGATTAGGACAGCGTGAACGAAGTCACGCGGCAGTCTATACATATAATAAAAACGTAACGCGTCGCTGTCTGTACATAGAAGATATATGGGATAAAATATTATAGGAGACCTTTATTAACGCAATAGATCCCAAAACAATTATTTTTGGAATTTTTGTCTGTTTGTCTATTTGTTTGTGCACGCTAATCTCAGAAACGGCTTATCCTATCTAGATAGGGTTTTCAGTGATATATTGTGGTAAGCTTCACTTAACATTTAGTGTTTAATTCATGTCAATCGGTTGATAAATAAAAAAGTTATGGCAATTTAAAGAATCACGTTGAACTTGCCGAACGTTTGTTGGCGCGGTTTAGGCATTTTAAAAAATGCTGCCCAAAGTCACTTTTCTACGCGGGCGAAGTCGCGGGCACAGCTAGTAATTAATAAATATGTACATTTACATGTGGTGCGGTAGTTACTTGGGTGATGTAAATCATCATAAACTATAGATGGTAAAGTAAGTTTCCTAAAGTATTATATTATATTATTATTATAATATATACACTGATATAAACAAAATTAGTATTTTGTAACGTTTGAACAATAATGTACGATACGGGTAAATGTAGAGAGCGGGGCTTAGGTCTGCACTATTTTTGGTGTATGAACTTCATTAAATATTTTTCAAATACCGCGTATAATGTTGTTTTTGTTAGTGAAACTTTTCAATAAACAAACAAAACCAGATTATAGTAGTTTAATTCGGCCTAACTAAGCGAACAGACGACGTAAGATCATGTATTATATTGATTTATTTTTTCATACACAACACTATATTATTATAAAGGTAAATTATGAACTAATTACCTGGAAATTTATTGATTTTTAACTATTCCTATATTTTGCACTATCAGTAACATTGTTATGCTATTTAATCATTAACATTATCATTTGTTTTAGTGGTATGTTAAAACTTGAAATATTTTACTGTGTGGCGTATTTTGCATATATTATGACATTACAAGTATTCCGCATATTATAAATACCATACAAAGTAAAAGATACACTTTAGTACAAGCTTTACAAAAATGTCTTCGTATACTATGTTACTTTTCCTTACATTGGCTCTTCAGGTATATACTTACTTTTAAATATATAAATATATAGTTATTATTATTTCGTTGTAAAAATCTGTGAAAAAGGACAGTATATTTATTAATAAAGTTATATATAGGAAAACTTATATACTTACATTCATTTATTTAATTATTTCTGCATATTCATTAGAGTGTAACCTCAGGAAGAAAAGTAAGTCATTTAAGGTGGGCAGATTGGAAAACAACTTCTGAAAAAATAACAGAAGGTTTGTTTAAAATTTAAATATGTATTATTAAGGCAGTTAAATACATTTCATAAGATGTTTTTTTTATTATTTAAGAAGTATCGACGGATAAGCCATGTGAGTACAGTTTGTTTATCAAGTCAGATATAGAAGATATAGTAAACTATATGTACGACCAATTAAATTTAAATGAAACCATAACCACGGCGTACTATCAATATGCAAAGGAGGTACATGAAAATAAAATGACCAAACTTGCCCAGTTTGAAGATTGGTTCAATGGTCAACCAGAGCATTTGAAAGATGTCATAAGCGACATTGCGGAAAATCGTAAGAATATTGCGCGAAAAGTAAATAAAATGGGCAAACTATTAAGAGAAAGACAACAACTAGAAGACAAATTTAATAATCAAAAGGATCAGTACGAATCGCTTGAGAAGAAATATAAAATTTATAAAAGTATCTGTGATGAAAATTGCGGTATGTAATTTCAAAATATATAGATAAAAACACATTCAAATTTTATACTTTTAATTTTAAGGTAAAAGCACATCAAATATTTGTATCTACTATTAAATATTAAAGATGCAAATGTAGAAAATAGTATAATAACAATTAGAAGCTATGCAAAATTCAAGTCGTTAGCAAAACGAAACACAACTAAGACTTATAAATGTATTTAATTTACAGTTTTAGCTCATAAAATATCGAAGAGGAGTGCTGAAAACGATCAATACTGTGGAACTGCTGAAGAAATAAAGAATGTTTCTACTTTAGAAATGCAATTGTATATTTTAAAACTGATTCCGGAATTGTTACAAATAATAAGCGGTTTAAACAAAAATTACGATGAGAAAATTGAGAGTATGGAAAACAGAATCAAAGAAAGGGCATTGAAGTATTTCGGTCCTGTTATGTACGACATATTACTTTTACAAGAGGAATATCATACATACAAAAAGCTTGTTAGCAAAGAGTCAGAATATAAAATTTACGATATAAAAAAATCTATCACGATAATAGATGCTGACATCATTCAGCTTCAACTGTCTGTCGAAGATTATAAGAAGAAATGCTTAGCTTGTGTGGACACTTGTAAGTTTATAAAACCCTATACTTTTAATTTATATAATATGTAGCATTTCAGAATAACTTATATTTATTGACTTCATCTTTTTTTCAGCAAACTCACAAATTTATTTAATGAGTTCAAACCTTAATGAGAACACTGATAATAACAATCCTTTACACTCAGATTCTTTGTTGGAAATTGTTCTTAAGTGCAAAATAGACCAGATTCACGGCCAAGCTTTGCATGATATATCAACTTTTTTCCAAGACATTGATGCTAAAATAGAAGAAATTGAACAACGAAATAAAGAAGCAAACTTGGAGCCAATAAAGGACGAAATTATTAATAAACTCGCCGAAGAGAAAGAATCTTTTATTAAATTGAAACAAATGGCTCCCATAGAAGATATTAAGGCCTTTATTCAGCTTCAAGAACCACTTAATGGTTTGCAATCGAAAATTAATGAATTATTGAGAAAAGTTAAATAATCAACATTTAATCTATTGAATAAAATAGTTTTGTTATTCGTTATATTTTTTCTCCATAGTTAATAATTTGAGTGAAAACTTTTTGAAGGAATTATCTGGAGTTATAATTTATATAGAGCTGTGATAGTTAAATAATATTATGGGTACGCTTTTAAAAATTAGGTACATTTACTAATAGGTAGATAATTGGTGTTCAAAGTAGAGTAAATTTTTTTGTCTTGCGAAAATACATTAAAATGTAAGACATTATTATTTAGCTTATGCGGTAACATTGATCAAAATAAAGGCAAATCGTCTTTAAAATTTTGGACCGCCAAAATTGAGTCTGAAATTGCTTCGTCCTCTTTGAAATGATTCGTTACGATGCATTTATAATATAGGGTGAGCGACCGGCAGCCGATTACCGATACAGCTCTCCTCGATAAGTGTGAGGTACGAACAGTACGCGGGGCGCGGGCGCACACAAAAGTTTTATTATTTATTATTAGTTTTATGCTTAAGACATTGGTAAATTCTATCCCATAACCCATTGCAATTTTGCTACATTGTGCCCCAATTTAAATAATGCTATTTCTTTTTGATTTATTTTAATACCAGCACTCATAGAATACCCAAGTCTTAAACATCTTTGCTCCTTATTGTCGTAACTTTTAACCGATTACGCGCGTTAAAAAAGTGCAATTAAAATATAATTTGTACATTCCAAAAAGTTTATTAAAACCGAGATAAAAAAATGTAACAAATTATTACTAAAATATCGCATAATGCAGTAAAGATAATAACAATAGCTATACGAGTACTGCACGTAGAGATTGAATATTTGGACGAGTGATAAAAGATTTCTTAACAAATAAGCCCGCATTTGTACGGTCTGCAAATTGTCCAAAATGCATGAAGCGATAAATTTATCCGGTCTGGCAGACATGAATGCGAAATTAAACGTTTATGGAGGCCTTAAACCGAAGCGACATTGGTTGTGCTGCGCCGCGGCCGCCTGCATAAAGAAGAAACTCGAATTGCACCAGTGTGCAGTGTGCTACATTGCGAATATATTTTTAGCTGTTTTATGAATGACCTATTCAAACCAAAAGTCAAGAATAAATCATAGTTTATAAACAAGATTGCGGCAACGGCGGTGTTGCGTGTGTTGCAATTCCATTGTTACAGCGCAATTGTTGCATATTGTATGTGAAAATTTCGATAATCATGTCATATTTACATTATATACTTGTAGATTTTTTATTATATACCATAAAAATCTTACTTATATTATAAACGGGAAAGATTCCCAGGATATATCAGTATTTGTTGCTCTTTAAAGCGATTTTTACTTTATGGATTTGCTGAACGGGTAGCAATACGGGTAGAATATATCCTATATTTCAACATACAATACTTTGTATCAAAGCATTGACAAGGGAACGATAACTAACAAATAAAACCGCGGGGCCCGGCAAGTAAACATTTATAACTTTAATCATACTTTATATTACTACTACACGACGTAATTGAAAATTCCAGCCCTAAGCATATTTTTCAATTATCCACGTTATCCTTCAATAGACTTTGTATAACCTTGAATCGCTGGTTACATAAGTCTGGGCTCGTAGTTGCAAGAGTAGGTCTGGTTGTTCAACATTAGCGGGGTGCATCCACCGCCTGCGACAAGGGCATGCATCGCCCTTGCGCCGCCCTCTGTGACCTCACCGTCCGTAGGCGTCTACGTAATACTGGACTATCATTGATTTTAAACAACCCCACTGTTTCGTAACTCTTAGTTAATTAAAGTCTTTGTTCTATAAAATATGAAGATGTTGTTCATGTATGTATTGATAAAGCGAGTCCTTCGACATGTTTACGAATAATACAATTATTATTGGTAATCATGCTTTTAGCGCTAGTATTTTTACGTTAGGAGAGGTGAGAGAAATTCGATGTAATATATAAAAAATGATTCTCACAGTTTACTACTATATTGTGAATGTTAAATGTTATTTAGTCCAGGTAATGCGTATTACCTTCACTTTTTCTTAAAGTACATATTTTAAAACATAATAGGATTTTAATTTTAATTGTTTTAAAATATTTACCTATCTATATTTTTCTCATTGTCATTAATATATTATATTTATTTTCGTAATGTTAATGTACAAAGGAATACCACTGAATAAATAAAATAAAAATGATAATAATATTTTGTATTCGTCAGTATTTTTCAGTTGAATGTGACGGTAAGGATAAAGGGTCAGTCTCGTATTATAATTTGCGGATGCATAATTTTGTTTTATCAGTACAATTTTAAATTTTTAATAATACAGCAAACTGCATGTGATAAGAAATAAACAATAACTCTGGAAATATTGATAGTACTTATTATTTTAGAACCTTCTTTGCCTGACACATTTTAATCTATCTAAGAGTAGTTAATAGTATTTTAGGTATATGGTTGTTCTTATCGTAGTGGAATTGAAAGAATATTGCGATAATAAAAGATTTTTGTTATTAAAGTTAAAATACTTAATCTTTACTGACTTAACAGTAAAAGAGACCTTAAGCATCGAGCTATTATGTAACATATGTTTCTAGAATTCTCTGAATCGCAGAAAAACCAATTCACATCACCTTGCCGTGTCTGAGTCGGCACGTCGTCAACGACTTTCCATTGTGATCAACAAGTTGAAATGCTGAATCACTTGTAAAGGACGCATGAAGGTGTCTGCCTGCTGCGGACACCGCTCCGAAAGAAACACGACTCTTTGTACCTCATGACCGCAAACTCATACATATTTAAAGCTAAATAATTGCATGGATAAATGAAGTAAATTATATCTCGTTTCAAAGGCACCTCATCTTGCCATTACGTTGCAAAAAATAAATTAAGGTAACCGATATTTTCGGCATGACGTGGTCGTGATTGTTCTTATTTATGGATACGTTTTAAACTCATGGATAATACTTTTGAATCATCATTTGTAAATTAAGCTACGCATCTGATGAAATAATGAATGATCTTGCTAGTAGATAGCTGATAATATAGTTAAAAGTATTATTAAAGACTGAGGTTGATTATATAAAATTACATAATATATGAAATATAGTGTCTAGAGAAGTCGAGAAGTAGTCCGTACAAATGCCTCAATTGTTTTACGTTAAAAGCAGTTGAACCCAAATCAGTATTTTTTAAATAAGAGGTTACGCATATTATATTTGCATTTTAATCAAAGGACTAATTAATGTATCCCGTTAAAGGATCGCCTGTTAATAATACACGAGTGTTAATATCGAGCGACAGTAAAGTGGGGAATATTCATATCATAGTCGCTACAACTTGACTAAATTGTAAGATAACTACTCAGAAAACCAAACTACTTTTTATTGCAATTTAAGCAAATCAGCAATTGATTTAGGCCCTTAAAAAAGGGTCACAAGTTATGAAGAAATATTTTATTTATTTTCAAATGACAATTACACATTTTTATGTCAATAAAAATAATAGGCAGTAGCGCAATGCAGTTAGGCCGGTACAATTTTATTGTGTGGGCGTGCTTGCATCTAGAGGTAAACTTCTCTCACACAGAAAACTTTTTGAGTTATGATATATATATGTCGCAGGCGGATTGTATAATCCGCTGTATTACATTACGGCTAGCCGTTTTACAAAACAGGGCCGTTTTGCAAAGCGGCGTTTCAACGATTAGCCGTATTGAATGCGGATAAGTAAAAAACCGTCTAAATATATTCGTAGCAATATGTTAGTTTTTTAATATATTAGGTTAGGTTAGGTTAGTTATTTATCATTATAAAAAAACTTATTTACTCAAATTTAATAAAAATGAAGCTGAGTATTCAAGTTTTTTTTATAATGATACAAAACTAACCTAACCTAACCTAACCTAATTTAATAAAAATAAAGCTGAGTAATCAAGTTATTTTTATAATTATACAAAAACTATGACAATGATACAAAAATAATAAGAATATAAGAATTTAAAATGATACAAAAACTACGCAAGACAATACGGCTAAACGTTGAACCGCCGCTTTGCAAAACGGCCCTGTTTTGTAAAACTGCTAGCCCTAATGTAATACAGCGGATTATACAATCCGCCTGCGACATATATATATATTGAAAATGCGACGAAACATTCGAGATTGGTTTTAATGCCTATTTTCCTACCAATACGGAGAAGATAGTGTTTTTTTTATTAAAAAAAGTAAATCTACGTCTTTCTATGTCCCAATTAATATCTAATCATCTTTATCTCGCAAGAAAGGTTGTTTCTGTATTAAAATATATTTAGACATAACAACATAAAACATAACATATGTAAGGTATCTAGGCATATATAATTTTATGAAAGGCAAATAATGGTAACCGCGATACAATCTGGATACACGGGAGTTGTTTTAGTCGTCATCCGGTGTTTCACCGCAAATTTTCACACGACACCGAGCCAACAGGACTTCTATCTTACCGGTTCGATTACCGGACTTCCTTGTTCAATATGATATTATCGCATCTCAAATTAAAATTAACTGTATCGCTATTGCGTTTAACATCTGGTTACCCGGCCACAGCCTAACATGTAACATCCAAAAATGTGTTTAGAAAAATGATTATAAGGATAAAGATTTATTTTATAGTTCCGTACCTGGAAAAGCAAAATTTCACTAAACAAGAACTCGTAACTTTTCTGAAAGAAATTTACTGTTACATCTTGTATTACGGTTTCGGTGTTATACCTGCAAGCTACACCGAAAACAACTTCCAAGTCGAAAAAGTTCGTCGGGTAAAGCGATATTTTTATATTTTTATTTATCGTTAGACTTATTTGTTTCTCGTCAAATTGAGATGGCATAATTTGTTTGTATGTAATGATCAAATCTTAGATGCTAGTATCATATATGTCATATGTATCAGTTGTTTGAATTTGAGATTCGCCATATACGCGTTGTTCACCACTTAATATTGATATTCAAAGGCCAACATACTTATACATCAGTGCAGTCTCGAATAATCCGTGCATTGACGTTGCAAGTGCACCCATAATCTCGTCCGAGCCTGCTACACCCCGTCACTACTGTCTCTTACGACTACTGAACTCACAAGAGAGCCACACTAAACTTTAAAATCCTTATATATTAAGTATACAACAGACGTTCCTTAATATACATTTGAAACATTTTATACAGAGAAACGTTCCGATATCCATTCATTTATAAAACATGTATAATATTCCATACATCAGACGGTAGGTACTGTACACAGTCTGAAATACTGTAACGTCTCTATTAAATACACAAAATAAGACTAGCACGCGAGGACGTTGACATTTCAAATTATCTTTGTATAAATAATTTTTGGATTTATACATTTAATATCTATCTATTTAATATATTATTTTTGCAAACTCTTTCGACAGATTACGAATACCGAGGATTATTAGTCGGTGGATACACGATTTTAAGCGTGTGACTCCGACATACCGCGGAACGAGTATCCGAAAGATTTTTTTCCTCACACAAAAAAGGTACTAGGTATGTGTACTGTATAGGCAATAAGGAGTATTTCCTAATTATATCCTTGTTTGTGGTTTATCTGTGCTTTAGTTAAAAGTAATATAATAATATAAGTTTAAAGACCGGTTTTAATCTAGAAGTCGATCTGTTTACGAGGAAGTATGTTAATTAGTTACAATGTTTACTGTTTTGTCAGTTCGATAGGGTTTCCCGGCGTTCATGGCTCGTGAATATGTTGCTGACCTTTGAAAAGAGAGAAAGAGAAGGTTTGGAATGGAATGGGCTTCAATAGCTTCTAATATATTTATATGGAAGGGTAGATTAATATCTAACCGTTACAAGCTGATATTTTTCGCCCCTTAAACTAGTGGATAGGTAGTATTACTCCATGCGATCCGACCTACCTAGAACATATTTTGCATAATATACAAAGACAAATACGCAATTCAAACATGTCAAAGGGACACAAGACTTTAATGTGGTAGAGCCATGCCGTTATGAATTGAGCCGGATCGCCCGTGGTGGTACCACCCTACCGTAGAAAACATCTGACAACACATGCCATAGCGTTTAGTTTGGTGTTTGGCTTTTGAAAGGACGACAACGCATTCGTGAAGCACTAGCTTGTCCTGGACTGTCCATAGGCCGTAGGTCCATCATAAAAAGACCAGGCCGGACAAGACTGAGCCAGTTGTGAAACCTAACCGGTACGGCTTTGTTTATCATTTTCAAGCTTCTCACAGACACGTTTAGAAACTCAACGATTTTAATGTTACAACAACAGTTTTTTCGCGCAACGTTCCGTACGATCCGTAAACAACTTGAACGATGGCAAAAAAGAAAACAATTTTTTGCAACAGCTCCAAGTGTTTCATTAATTGTTATTCTTTAATCGTCAATGAACAGAAACCGGTGTGGCATGTACTACATTGCTATAGTTGTTGTTTATGTTCGTAAGTTATGTTTAGAAATATGTTTTCGAAGAAATCGAAGCTATAAAAAATTGTGTTTACGTCTAGAAACGATATCTAAACGTATTTGTAGGAATTAATGCGAAAATGTATGCATTTTTTGTTATTCTTTTATTTTTAATTTTCGGATAGGATTTCTTTTTTTTAACAACTCTAAATAATGCTGGCAGTAAAATTGAAAGAAAACTTTTTCTTTTTAACATTATAAGACTAAAAATAAATTATAATTGGCCAGTGTTAAATATAAAAAACGTAAAAAAGTATTTTGACATTTTTTTTACCATCAAGTCCTGTCAATTCCTAAAGAATAAAATAATGTAATGCGACCGTTTATTAAATATACATATTTAAAAATATAAACAATCGATTTCGTAATATCCTTATCATATTGTTCAACTGTGGAGGTTAAATATTGTAAATGAAACAATAAGTATAATCTTTTTACTACATATATCTGGTTTTTTTTTCACACTTTTTTATTACGACGTGTATGTCCTTTATATAAAGAAATGATTGCCAGGACAATAAACCGCCATTTTCTGTTTTATCTATGGTCTTTGTTACTTTGTAACCCCTGACGCAAAAACGACGGGGTGTTATAAGTTTGACGTGTCTGTGTGTCACTGTGTGTGTGTGTGTGTCTGTCTAAAGAAACGTAGCTCCCAAGCGGATGATCCGATTTTAATGCGTTTTTTCTGTTTGAAAGGTATTTCCATATTGTTATAAATTATATCTAAATTAAGTATGTTGTGGACGCCTATAATTGTGGCGGCATTATTTAATTTGTAAATCTTGTATTTTTTGTTACTCTATTTTTAATGTACGCCACGTTGTTTAAATAAATAAATAAATCCGTCGTAGCTGTTTGGTGGAAATCGGTTCAGGTCTTCAAGGTCATCAGGTCGTTTGTTAGGTGTCATAGGAATGTTACACGCTCAGTTTGCTTGCTTTTTTGGTCGGGGGTTTATGTATTTTGTTGAATACACTTGTATGTTAATGTCATTATCATCAAAGCTAATATATAGATCCGTTTAATTAAAGGGTATTTCATTAGTTGTTCTACCTATGAGGATAATACGAGCATCATGACGAGATTACCAAGGTGGCCCTGACCTGCATACACATGTGATAATCACAACTGTCATTGTTTGTGTATTTGTACCTAACTAGGTTAAATGATGGATCTACGATTTGAGATATTAATTAAAGACAATGTATGTGGACATTGGACCGTGTAATAATAATTAATTATTTAAATTTTATTAGTCTTTTATAAAAATTACGAAGTCAGTGATAATGTGCAAAATATTTACTACAAAGCAAATTTGGACAGATACTGCTTTTACAGGCTTCGAGAAAGAAGAGCTTGTTTTTGGTCTTAGAGTGGGATTTTTTTAAGCTTAAAAACTTAAGTCTAAAGTAAAGGGAGGTTCCTCGACCTAGCGAACTGTCTGGCTGTTAACTCCCAATGGATCGATAACGAGACGTATCGTATATATGTTGTCTATCTATAAATATATTTAAAAATGTATTGCTGTTCGTTAGTCTCGCTAAAACTCGAGAACGGCTTAACAGATTTATCTTAATATCTTGGTCTTGAAATGTTTAAGGGTGAGAACATTTATGAATAATTGTCGGGAAAACGATGAAAACAGTATTTTTCTATTTCTCATACAAACGTTTAAGAATCGATTATAGGTCTTATTACCGCTGCACAAATTTCAAATTCAATCACCCGTGCGGAGCCGGACGGGCTGCTAGACTCGAATAAATAACATAAGCGCGATTCACGACTTGGCCCAATACGAGTAGTACCAGGCACTTCAAACGTTGGGGTTCGCGGAAGAGTCTGCGAAGGTACCCGGGAAGGTACGCCGCGGCAGTACGGTAAACAGTGGGGTTTTAGTCGGTAGAAGTCCGACATAACCCGTGGTCCTTTCCCCGAGGTCCATGGGTGGTCCGTGGTCCTATGAGGATTTCCCCACTATAAAAAAAGCACTTCAAACGTTTTAAACGATTTTTTATTACCTAATTACAGAATAGTGATAACACAATTTACATAGAAATACTTCTCGATATTTGCTTGTCTTTACTATTTGTTATTTGAGTATATACATAATATATTAAAGTATAAATATATATATAATGAAGGGAGCGCCGTGCCTTCCTCGTTCATCGTGGCAAACAGAATCGAATACCTAAACGTGTCGAAGTCACTATCCAAAATTGGCATTCCGCACCGTCGTCCAAGTTTCAATTGCAGATTTTTATTACATTACTAGCTGTGCCAGCGACTTCGCCCGCGTAGAAAAGTGACTTTGGGCAGCATTTTTGAAAATGCCTAACCCGCGCCAACAAACGTTCAGCCAGTTCAACGTGATTCTTTAAATTGCCATAACTTTTTTATTTATCAACCGATTGACATG